>CM061044.1:33002210-33067210 GCA_030762985.1 Adelphocoris suturalis | reverse complement strand
ATGTTAAGAATCAGAACTATTTAGGACAAAGTCATCCTCTCACCACCTAGAAGAGGTGCATTGACTGTATATTGAATAGAAACTATGTTTGATTTTTTTCCCATAAAATCCTTAATTAATTAATTTATTCTTAAGTGTTATGTATGTAAGTCGAAGTAGCTCCAGAAATTGTGCATTCGATGAGGTTTTGATTGTTAGTGAAACAGCAATACAATTGGAACGCTAATTGTATTATCGTCGTTAAGATAACCATGAAACTAGGTATACAAGCAAAGTGTCCCGACGGTATCTCTTCTTTCCCTCTCACGTTCATACTTTCACTTGATGAACTTAGCAATGATTCCCTATCAGTGGCAAGCGATATTTTCATTGAAGCCGCAATAAGCAACAAAGAACCTCGGTTTCATCAGGTGGAAGGAAACCAGTCAGAGCAGTAAACGTGAAATGGCGTGTCCTGATGAAGGGCGGCAGGGGTGGTTTAATTACATGCGACGGTCTCCGACAGGTAAATGAACAGCATGCGTTGGCGAGGGGAATCAAGATTTAAGCGAGAAGTTAAATGGATTTTCACGCGCAAAGTGCTTTATTTCACTTAGGTGCTGTTTTCAGGAAGCTCATTCACTTAACTACGTCTGTTATTTTTCTGTATTACGTACCTACCCGCTGTTGGTGCCTGCAGGAGAACAGGTTGAGTGATTTTCACTCGGATAAATGAGAGCCATGAGTGAAACCACGGCTGTTCCAGAAACCCCAATCATAGGTGGAAAATAAGAGAACCTACCCACGATACCGCCAATCATATCATGGCATAATTAATCCTAGTCTGAAACCTCTTCATGCAGGTACCAGATAAACAAAATGCTTTGCTTTATATGATGCATTTTGACGATTAAATTATTCTGGCAGCCTAGGATCTGTAGTTTGAGAGACGTTCGCGAACAATCAAGTTGAGACACGAGACTTTAGACCCTGACTTGCTCTTTAGTTCGAATACCCTGACTGCCCTCTAGTCGCCATGAGATTTTCCACAAACCAGTTTTCTGCTTGAATTAGTGGTCTGGATGCTCGATACGCTCGCATCTCAAAAATACATAACATCAAGTAGTCAATCCCTTGGTAAGAATTTAAATTAGTTGGTCAGGGTCTAGAGTCTCTTGTCTCAAATTGTTTGCGAACGTCTCGTATCTGTAGTTGATTGATATTATAAATTAGTGTTGTCAAGAAAATGTTCACTTGGCTACATATCTCTAACGTATGGTGACAGAACTGAAAACTGAAGGCTAAAATTAAAAAAACATTGAACTTGCTTTAGTGTCAATGCTCGACTAATTAAATTGGTTCTAAGGTTTTCATTTTTACATTGCAGTCGTGAGATTGTTTTCTGGGGGTTCCAACATTTCCATCAACGTAGTCAGAATAAGAAAAACTAGCCCTAACGATAATTTAGCTGGTCAGAGCACCTTAGATTTCTAGATATTCCCAGGCGGCTCAGCAAGGTATATAAAAAAGGATAGCTAACCGCCTCATCTTGAATGAGAATAAGACGCAGACTTTGAGATTTGGTGCAAGAGGAAACTACCACGTTATTCTATTAGACTTATTTATGAAGCCTTATCATGGGTGGTACACATTCAACCGTGGGCCGCAAGTTTCGGAAGAGGTCTTTATCTGCTGAGGTATCTATCCTGAGCATTATTGCGCCAATTTCTAAAAACAGCTTATTACGGCGTCTCTGGGTCTCGTGTAAGTCACGGTGTCCTTCTTTTGGGTAACTATAGCAGCGTCGTCAGTATTTCAGAATTTCGAAAGCTGCAATCATATCTTTACTGTTGACCCTTCCAGAGAACTGAAGAGCTTGACATTTCTAGCGATTTATATCTTGGCCGTCCTTACTCGTGTGGATGAAAATCATAGTTGTACTCCCAAAACTCGGCAGTAATTATAATCATGGAACACTTAACCGATATCTTTCGAGTGTCCAAAAACATCGGCTTGCAATTGCTCGGAAGAGAAGCCCAAAACTATGCAGGGGTACAGGTGAACAAAATAATGATGTGAAGGCTAAAACCAAAACAGCATTCTATCAAGAAAGGAATTGACAAAAAGCTCAACTGAACAGTGTCTTACAGTTTCGGAAAATTGTCAGCTTATAACTAGAAAGAAGCATCCATTTGAGATAGTTACCAGCCCTATTTATATGAATGATTTATAAATCTATTTGTTGAACCATTGTTATAAACCTTTGTATTTGGAGGCAGTAAAGATATAATACTTTTGGGTGAAAGTGAAATTTAAATTTTCCGTCATTCGGGCTGTAACTCTACGCTTGAAAGGTAGCCGCAGGAAGTTGCGTCAACTGAATTTAGAGGATGGTGCTGCTGTACCTGCCATCAGCTTAAGGAATAACTTGAATAAACAGTCAACAATTACAAAATAGTTACAAAATTGTCGCAAGGAATTCTTCGGAAAACTTCAATTAATTACGATTAATATAAAAAATATTTAAACAAGTATTATTATCACTATTACTACTCTATTTGTCTATCTCTAGTCTAATACAGTCTAATTTTTCTGTCTATCTAGCGATTCACTAAGTACCATCGAAGCGATTAGGGAATCATATTCTGATGATGCCCTAATACAAAGCCTACGTGGATCTCTACACCAAGCCACGACATTGGGCTCAACCATAACTTTTATGTGGGTACCGAGCCATGTGGGGATTCAAGGCAATCAGTGTGCAGATGCCCTTGCAAGGAGAGTCGTTGGTGATAACTCCATCGATATGTTGCCTATTCGCTAAGGGGATCAAATCTCCCACATGCAACGTAAAGCCAATTCCATATGGCATGAGCAATGACAGGGTGAGGTCACTGGTCTGCTTGGTGTCCTTCAGGACTTGAGCCCGGTGGGCCCTTTTGTAACCCAACTTTCAAGGAGGGATCGATTGTGGTCAACTGGGTTGCCACTGGTCATACCCGTCTTACTCACAGACACCTGCTTAGTGCAGAAGCTCTAGATGTTGTGTGTGGGAGGTGTGGGGGTGATCTGTCCATCCGCCACTTTCTGGAAGACTGCCCAGCCCTTGTGGGCCTCCGAATCTAGTATCAGCCCCTTCAGTGGGTTGACGTTCTATCCGGACCAGACATGGACAGGGGGAGCCCTGTTGTTGTACCTGAGAGCCGCTGAGCACTACTATGAACTGTGATACCTGATCTGTGATATATTTATATACATTTAGTCGTAGTTTTATTTCACTTTGCTGATTGTATATAGTAGCATGTATATATAGTTGTTAGCCTATTTTACATCTAGTCTTAGTTGTATTACTTTATTTTTGGTTTTTTTTATCCACTTTGGGGGCTAAACAGTAGTCACCACTCTACCCCTCATTTTTTCCCCCCTCCGAGTTGCCAGTGGAGTCCATGATGGCGCTCCTTTTTAGTCAAGGATGACAACATGGCTCCCCTTAGAATCTTGCCACTTCCAGTATCCCTTTAGACACCTTGTTCCATGCCGCTAATGACCCTCATGGTTGAGGTGCGGCTTAAACCTTAAAATAATAATAAAAATAACAAACTACTCTATTTGTTTCCAGGCGATCTACTATCTATTTCATAGCGATTCATTTCCTGGCGGTTTTCTGTCGATTTTCAAGTGGATGGTTGGGCATAATAATTCTACATGTTGTAACACTTATATGCTACAAGTTTACCAGTTGTTCTGATGATTAGGTGAAACCTCACATCCTAAGCCCCATTTATGATGTACCGTATCCAGCATTATCCTTGTCAACTTCTATAAACACAAACGGATGGCTGACGACAATTGGATCAAGGGGGATTAGGTTCACATTAATTAAATACCCGGCTTCGCCATTCGATAAATGGTGAACTCGTTCGAAGCGGATTGGATCTCCGGGGGCATGCGAAATTTAATCAAATGTCAGAATTAATTAGGGCTCCGAGCGAAGATTGGGTGACAACCCTTATGAGCCTTCGATGGGACGGTGATAGTGACACAGATGTGACGCTTGAGGGCATTTCAGTCATGTCAACAAGAAGCGATTCCACAGCCTAAATGTTGAATTTATATTTCATTGTTCTCAATTCTCCTTAATCGGGAGCAGCGATCAATACATAATGAGAGGCCTTCACAAGCATTTCGAATTCTGTTAAGACTTGTATTAAATCTAAAGGGTTATTTCCACTAGTAGCATTAGTAAAATTATCATTTACATACCTTTCCGAGGAGTCTGTCGAGGAGCGCTTTCGATGTAAGGACATCATTATCAGGCCGTCAAAACAGTACGTCGACGAGCTGATGATGATGTCCTTACATGGGAAGCGCTCTTCCTCGGTACCCAATTTGTTAGTGACGACGGACTCCTCCGAAAGGTATGTAAATGATAATTCTGTTAAGATTTGGTTCCTTTCCAGTATCTTTCTGGGTTTCCAAATCAATAAAATCGCCATAATGGTTGACTTTAGGTGGTATACTAACCTTGCTTAAAAATAACATAGGTACGTGATGAAATTAATAAAATGGAAAATAGAGTAAATTATTGGGGAAACATTAAGGTCCCATTCAGGTTAACCAAGTCACTCCTACATCAGTTACATCAGTCGAACGGTGGCAGTGCACTAGAGAGGTGGTGTAGCGGAATGATTCTGTGAAGTATTGGGCGGTAGCTGACCATAGTTATACATTGAAAGGGGTCACCGAGTTGTACTTCACTCAAAGCATCTGTTGAATATATTTCCTGTACATTCAAAATATTTCATTTAAACAACAATAGAGTAGGCAGTCATCTCACGGAGACTAAGCGCATTGGAAGATCAGACCACGACAGGACTGTGGTTTTATGTTCCTGCGTACATTGCAGGCCAGACAGTTGAGTTCTAGACACCTAAGGAGTGAAAATGATACAAAGATTCACTTGCCTACTTTTTATCGGTTAATTCAATGTTTTAGCTGAACTGACTATAACAGGGAGTGAGACGACCCGGAAAACAATAGAAAATCAGCTGTTCGACTAACCCATCGTTAGTTTGTGCGTTCATTAGATACTGAAAGACGTATTCCATAAGGATCAGAGTACTGCGAGTGAGGAATCTAAGTTCCTAACTCTTACAAATCGTATTTGACAGCATTACAGTTTTGATAGGTTGACATTGAGATATAGGTACTTAAGTAGTTTGTAATCTCTGCATCACCAATCTTCATATTCATTCATGGTTGCCATTGAACGTTCACGAATTTCTGACTCGGCAACCTCACACCTGCGAATGGCTCTTAGAACGCCCTGGATCCGCCATAAAATCGTCAATTCCCTTTCACCGAAAGTTAATAGGTATTTGATAGTTTGCTTTGTGAACGGGGAAAGGGTGGAGCAGAGGGGTAAGCTGTATCAACAGTGCTTAGGCAACGTAATTACAGGGCCACAATAACTTGGGAGAAGAGGACCAATATTGGTACAAGGTCCCTTCCCTTGAGGCGCCGAAACTGCGTTCCCGAGTCTCTTTAGGCAGAGCTTCTAACGTCCATCCTCAGACAACGCTCGGCACTATTGTATTTTACCGAATTTACCGTCTCGAGCGTAAATATACCATGGAGTTCATTGACAGCACAATAGATGAAGATATTTACGTAGTGCTGCATATCTTAACGCATCGGTTAATGTATTTCATGTCAACAGAGAATGGCTGAGAGGAAAAGTAGGCATTGCGTATGAGCCGAAATAGTGTTTATATTATCGAAAAATTAAATTAAATGGATTATTATCTATATAGTTAGCCTTAAACAACACTTTCAAGAAATCCTAAATACGCGGGTCTGGGCGCAAACGTAAAATACGTACCTTTATGATTAGTAAGTTAGATGTGTACGTGAATATAATAAACTGACACCTATTTAATTGCAACTGCTGAATTGCCTTGATAACCTCCAAGATCAACGTCTTGAATAGCTGTTAAAAAGTTAGGTCCAGACATTTCAAACATCTACCAAGTTGGATGAGCAGTACAGCTTCCTCATTCATTGCAACATGGGCGTCTTATAGAACTTGTTTAAGAACCAAGTAGGTACGAGTCAAAATAATTGAATGCAAAATATAACAGTGATATATGGTGTTTAAATGACATTATGCGAAACAGGTTATAACTCATGACTGTACATGCACACTCCCTACCATCATCGTTTTAGCAGATTTTCAGCAGACTTGCAAAACTGCAATTTTTGGCGATTATAAATATAATGGAAAATGTAGGAAATTCAAGTTTGATGATTATTGGGGAAACAGAGATAGTTTTGGGACCCAAAAATTTATTACAAAAAAAAGTCTTTTATTTTGTTTTCCCGAAAAAAAAGCCTTGGCTATTCAATGTTTCGGGAAATTCACGTATGCGCATGCGCACACGCCACTACTAATGCGATGGAACTGAAAGGATATGGTCAAGGAGTCTAGGAATTAACACCAGGACCCTGAAATTGCCGCCGAAATAGGGCTATTGGTCGCAGAGCCTCGAATCAAATGTGCGATACAAAAAATTTAGTATTGCGCATGTGTATAATACTGCTGTCACATTACCAATCGCGATGAAGTTAATTGGGCATTATCATGAAACATTTAACCAACTTCGCTCCGAGCTTGTACGGAATCAGACCACAGATCATGAGAACTCAACTTTATAAATTTTTCATGTTTGCGCATGCACACAAACCACTATTGATCCGATGGCAATGAAATTTATATGGGACCATCCAGTAGATTCGATGCATATTGTTCTTATTAAGCAATTTATTTATCAATCATGCCTCGCTAAAATTTTACATTCCTTTTTGCTATCTCCTCTGACCCTCACCCCTGTGATACATCCATTTAATTTAAGTTTATTCTATTTAACTTTACATCAGACTTTCCAGAGAATCCTCATCTTATACCCTTCTTTGGAGCGCCATTTACAGAATTAGTAATGAATCACCAAGTCGAAATTTCCGTTCAGCATCTAAAATGTCTGAAGGATTAAGAGATGTAGAGCACAAACCAAAATAGTTATCGTCATCACCATCATCAATAAGCATTTACTGTTCATCACTAAGCAATTTAATCTGACCTCGAGCATCTACGAGTACGCGCATTTAACACAGTGTAGATATAGCAGTATAGTGGTGAAAGGTGCCTAACGACATAATCTTACATGTTATTTGATACGAGTACAATGACTTATATACGCTTGTACATTGGAGGATTTTATATTAGGTTGGTTATCCTATTACAGTTTAGATGATACTTCAAATAATATTTTTTGTAGTAAATACATAATTCATTGAATTATTAACAATATATTATTTATGCTAACAACAATATTGCCAACTTGGCTAACCACAACGGAATCCCACAAAAACAACAATAATAACTATTATAAAACTAGGTGAAGGCTTAATGGCCTTCTTCTTCTTAATCTACTGTACACATTGCATGACAAGCCAAGTCATATTTGTCCTGTTATCGTTGTCAAACTGGATGGCGCTAAGAATTTGATTGAAAAGGTTTGTACTGAACAATAAATTGTGGTCAATTGGACGTTTTTTGAACTGTGCTTATCAAACACTTTATGGTAGCTAACCATACAAGAAAGTGAATGAACTATAATACGATAGTGAACAGATCAGTGTCCCGTTAATAAATACATTATAACAATAATAACGCACTCGGAATGCTCGGCGTTCGGCTGCCGGAGGTTTAATTAAGTCCTTACTTGCCTCGTAACTTGGTATTCATTAGTTATTCCACCCATCACCGGCATAACGGTTGAAAAGTTGGGAGCCCAAAGTTATTAGGGCTACTCGTGTTGAAACTGAGTTACCCTCAACTTATTTAGGAAAGTGGAGGGAACGGAAAGTCATACCAATGGCTCGTTTGAGCAAAACCACCCTACATGTTCAGCACATTAACTCATCATCGGGTCGTCGAATTTATTATGGAGTTATTTGAATCTTCCAACTCGTGGTGCAATAAAGGGAAAAAGTTTTGGTAAGAGGTTTTTTGAACAGCATTTGAAAACACGTTAAACGAAAATGAGTGAAGCAGTCAGTCGTCGGAAGAAACCACTGTTCTCGCTATGTTCGAAATACGCCCTCTTTGAAAATCTTTATTTCGCCTTTATTACGCCCTCTTCATACTATTCGCCATTCCAAATTATAGGAAACGTCACCATAACATTTTAGATCATTCTGAACAATTCACGTTCCATGCCTGTCTGTCCGCCTGTCGTGGTATCCACAAATCCCCGTAACAAAATTAATAGCTCTACAACAAGAATCCAACAAGAGAAATTAATCAGTTTATCATTTTATTCACGACTGATGAAGGTGAAATAATGCCAGGCTATAATTTGTTTGGCCTCACGTCTTTGGACGAAAAATTTAGTCGTTCCTCGAAATGAATACCCAGATTGACCATCCCATCAAACCTTTGCGATAGAAAGCCACCAAGCATGTGTATAAGCATAATAAAACAAGAGAAATTAATCAGTTTATCATTTTATTCACGACTGATGAAGGTGAAATAATGCCAGGCTATAATTTGTTTGGCCTCACGTCTTTGGACGAAAAATTTAGTCGTTCCTCGAAATGAATACCCAGATTGACCATCCCATCAAACATTTGCGATAGAAAGCCACCAAGCGTGTAACTAAAACATCGTGGCTGATTTTCAAGTTGAGTCATCACAATTGGGCACATCTGGGATAAGGAAGAAATTTTTTGTTGAAAACGGCTGTCTATCTCCTTTTGCTATGCACCAAAGTCAAGGCCAAAGTCATTGGTACGAAAACCTGTATAGCTTAAGATCTCTTTTGGGCATTTGTGCAGTTTCCCACTTGTATAGTGTTGTAAATAAATAATCTTTCTCCCTCCTTCTGATCTGCTTGAATGAGGCAACGAACAGCTAAGCTAAAGAGGTTCACAGCAGTGTAATTGATCATTAGGAGGAAAAGCAATGACGCCAAGTGCTTACTCCCAAGCAGAATGGTTGATGAAGCAGGGAAGGGAAATGCAAAGCTCCTCCCACACGCACGACCACAAAAATAACTTTGGGTGTCCTCCAGAAAATTATCATGAAGGCCTAAGGAACTCATCCACAAGAGATAATTATGAGAAAAATTCTGAAAAGAATTGAAATAATCCTCCATAAAGGCGTCATTCAAAAAACTCCTCTGACAGGGGTAAAAAATACTCCTGGTACTTTTTGAACTCTAAGAGCCAGTTCTACCAACGGTATTAACCCAGGACTCAGAGTTTTCTCTTCAATACGGCGAATTGACCGTTCCACCAACGCTTGACTCGGAATTTTGCTGTGATAACGCACGGATAAGGTTTGGTTTCTTGACTGCTTTGTTCAAAATAAGATTTGTTGAGGTTCAGTCATAAAGTGTACCACGATATTTTTAGGCCAACATGTCGGTATATTTTTATACCATCCTCAGGGCTTAGATAGGGGGTGAGTTAAACCTCAATCACATCTAGGTGCTGGGAACACGTGTTTCCCTTCATTACATTTCAAATCTTCATTATACTTCATTCAGGTTTAATAAAAGTTTTCGGCATTTGATCTACAATAAGTTTGAAAGTCAAGTTCAAGATGCATCCAGCACCTAGATGTGATTGAGATTTAACCCACCCCCTATCTAAGCCCTGAGGATGGTATAAAAATATACCAAAACGTTGGCCTAGAAATATCGTGGTACACTTTATGACTGAACCTCAAGACCCCAACAAATCTTATAGCGCACGGATTCCGGAATTCACCTGTTGGGGTGGGACGGATCAGCGCTGATCTGTCACCGCCCGCCATCTTTAAAACTTGCGTACCTACCTAACCCTGTTTTTCCATTTGTTTCACACGACCCCTCCGTATTTCCGTAATTATGTATTTCCTGTTCCGTCGTGACAAAAAATAAACAATAAATATTTCTTCGGAAGGCGATGTTTTCGCGGATTTGGACCGTGACAATTCGTCGAGTGATACCTAATATGTAAGGGAAGAGTGGACTTCTTGCATAGGTAAATGGGCAACGATTTTGACATTTTCATGTTTTTACTTTGGTCGCTTTTGGAAAAACAACAGTTTTTATAGCGTTACTTACTTATTATAATTTCTTTCCGATGATTTTCACTTGCAACGTAGCGTTCCTCAGGAAATGTAGCTCCGTCAGTTCATATCCAAAGGAAATTGTTCACCACTCGTGGGATACATCTCAGTTAGTGCTAAAATCTTATGTTGCCTAAACCGCTCCGAAAATAAAAGAAACTGAGCTACATGCAGAGTTATTGATTATCTACAATTCTCGAGGTACGAGAATAATAATTTGATTTGTTAAGTAACCAGGCTGGCTTTCTACTCGGGTATTTATTAACCAAATGAAATATGATGGCGAATGTATTTGATTGTTATTCAAGGGCGTTGGCTATTCATTTTGTGCTAGATTTGATAGTGGACACAGTTTTGTACAACACGAAAAAAAAAAAAAAAAAAAACGTGAAAGTTGTTGTCATAAGGGCAGTCTGAAATTATTAAGATGATCAAACAAATTATGAACATTTCTGCTAGAGAGTAATGTTTGCCGCCAAACTGTACTAGGCATCTTTGATTTTGTTGTCGGAATGGAGATGTGTGGGGGACTAAAAATACTGTTTTTCCACTTTTATCATTTGTTGTTCACAAATTTTTCTTCTAACCAACAAAAACTAATAGACCCACTCGAATGCTAACTAATACGATCTACGCTCGTAGATCACCGGATCGGCTAATCTAGGATTAAAAATAGATGGTGGAACAGTGAAAACACTGACTCGCGGTTGTGATCTAGATCCTGTGTTATTAGACGCAGGATATGTTATGAGACTCTCGTTGGTGGAACTGACCCTAAATGGTTGGTAGTGTCAAAACCGTGCAGCTAGTGTGTACTGAATGATGAAGGAATAGCAATCCAATAGGAATAGCTCCTTCACAACGAGCTTATCCAAGAGCTTTCGGTTGTTATCTCTTCAAATCTCCCTATTCCCACCCCGTCCATAGTTCCATAATTTTCATGCAATTATATTAGAAGCAGAATAATCCCTACAAATAGCCGAAAAAATTAATTTCAAACATAAACGTGATCACACTTGTTGTAGCTATATAGCCCGAAAAACCTTCATATCTCACCTAAATTATTGCTGTTGAAAATCAAACTTTATCCTTCATTTTATCAATAATGTATATTTTTAGTTAGACATAATGTATCTGTCATTGGTCAAGCAGAATCTTTGCTCCTAACACCTTTTCAAAACTTTTCCATCTCCATCGATCATGTTTCCGCCAGGATAGGAAATCGGAATGATACCTACAGCCGAATGTCTTAAGAAGTCGAAGAGAAACGCCGCCAAGCTTCATTCTCAACTTTTATTGACGCTCCTCTGTCTCGAGGAGACCCCTTCAACCCTTCTGTTGGTATTAAATTTCCTGGCTCGTTCAAGCAAACTGTTTCCCTTATTCTCTCTGAGCAGTTTTCCTTTCTACTATCCCGTTCTCAACCTTTTCTCCGCAGTTACCTCCATCTATCCCCTTCCCGTCCAACTTCAGAGTTTCCGTTTGATTGAAATGGATTCCACCCCTTTTCGGAGTTACCTATTTAGTTGAAAAAATATCTTTCCAGGTATAGCAGCCCCCGGCTCCTTCGATTCTTTGTGAAACCGCTACCCAAGTTCTCTTAGCTTCTCTCTGAAATTAAATCCCATTTGAATCGTCTCGTTTTTCCATTCAAAAGCGAATAAACGAACAGTGAGGCTTTACATTAGACAGTTCATGAAACGTTCCTGACTAGGTCCTTACGACTTAACGTCCCTTGAGGTTAGACTTTTGGTTAATTATTTTCAATAATGAACCTTTGTAATGCACCAAACAAAAAAAATTTTACCCCTCTTAAAACTTGTTGGTTTGCGTTTCAAGATACGAAGAATCCAAAAATCGAATAGAAATGAATCTGTCCGTCCATCGTACACCGTCCGAAGCTCTAAAACTACTGGGGCAAATTTTATAAGATTTTGATAAACAATTGCAATTCTGCCGAGGATGTGGCAGTAACATCAGAACATCACGTACAATCAATCCCAAAAGGTAGAATTTAAGGTCTGAAAAATTCAAAAGTCGAGATTTCAATATTTTTCAAGGTAACAGTGGTGCTCTACGTTTTGGTTTACACTCATCTCGACAAGTAAACCATCGACAACAATTACATCTACAATAAAATGAAAAAGTGTGAAGGGCCTTTGATCAAATGTGGGAGCTCCGAGGCTAATTCCTTTTCTGATTCACTGACGGTGCTGACATTTAAGATGGAGCTCCTTATGGACACCTCGAAAACAATTACGAGGAGCGGAGGTGCACTGATCAGCTGAGTTGCCTGAGAGGCTTAACTCCCTTCTTAGTCGACTTACGGTGATGAAATATGAAATGGAATGCCTTTGAAACACCTTGAAAACAATGTACGGAAGACATCTTATCAGCTGAGGGTCTTCTGAGACTGATTTATTTTTTTCAACCTACTGAAATACATAAGGAAATTGTAATTAAGGACTTTATGAGCAAACACCAAACACAGTTTCAAATCAATAGACATGTGTATACAACGCATCAACATGGTTCGAAAATGTCTTTGTCGTGAACCGTTTTTATTGTTCATTATACTAATGATGTGGAGTCCAAGTACTGTATTGAGGGGGAACCCATTTGCGAGGCACGAAGACCTGAGTTTCGTTTATAAATATACTATAAACGGGTCTAATAAAATTATAGATCTATGATCTGCGTTGATGCGCTATCTGGTACGGAAATGATAAACCATTGTGTAATAATTTGCGGCGCTATTGTTAACCTCTCTTGAAAATTTAAATTCACCCTTTGCCAAGAGTGTGAATTTTGGAATTTAAACAATTGAACATTACTCAAAACGATGTATCCCTTACAAGTCCAAGTGATGAATATAATAACAATACCAATACTATCATTTTCTATTACAGTCATCAATTATATCAAATTTATGAAGTGGAATTTGTATACAACTACAATTTATTTACAAAACGGTTTTAATGAGTGGGGTCAATACAAATTTTTGGGAGTTGGATATTTTTGCAGTTGAAAAGGGAAACGTCTGCTACTATGCAGGGAAAATTGAAAATTGGCCTTCTATTCGGAGGAGAGAACGCTCAAAAACTGAGGTGTGAAGAAATAGGAATTAAAGTTTGAAGGAGTTAATCCTGCGTGGCTTCCCCGATTATAATAGCGTTTGTTTTGTGCCAGAGTACTCTGATACTCTCTACTATGATACTCTAATCTACTGAGGCTTGATGAAGTAAGTCTTTTTAATCCACCCGTGTGAATCAATTTAAAATCGGAATAAAAGAACGTTACGCTGGTACTTACAACTTGAATAAACTAATTTGGTAACTTTTTTATATTGGTAAGTTTGCTAAAGAACAGTTTATTCGAATTCATCTGAATTCAATTTGATGAGTAATTAAGTTTGAGTGTAATACTTATCGTACTTGAGCCACGTGGTCGTACTTTGCTATTGTGACAACTCCCTGTCTAGTTCAAGTTCTCAACTTAAAAGAGAGAGGTCGCTATTACTTTGTATCTATTTTATTTAATTACTTCTCACTATAACGCATATAAATTTTACAATGCTAATACATAAATACTTTTTAAATGTATTTTCACGAATAAAGCGACATAAAAAATGAAATTAAATTATACGCTTATATATCTGTTTTGCTTTCCATTGTAGGATGTGTAATACAGGGGTTTCACAGCCCCATGGTATAGAAACGGCTAATTTCTATTGAACGTTAAAAAACAGTATACTACTGCATACTATTGCATTTTTTAGGTTCTTAGAAGGAATATTATGAAGAAGATTGATAACCACAAAATAATTCAAGAAAGCGATGGGAAACTTACATACCTAGGTACATTAATGCTTAAAATATAATATAGTCTTCATCCTATTTCTAAGAATTTCTCTAGGATTATGCAGGATGCGGTCGAGATGATCTCTTTCGAATAAGATAGGTACCTACCAGGTCATAAGCGGCTATAGCAACTTTAAAATCCACCGAAATTCCAGCTTGCATCCTATTTTTGGGTGGTTGGCATTTTTGTAGAAATGGGGTTGTTGGATTGAGGTATAAATTGTCCTCTGTTAGAACTTGTTTTTATCGCTCTTTTACCCTCGTTGAGATCTTTCGCCTCCATTGACCTCTTCAGGACCCTAGTATTATTTAGTGGGTTGTCAACTACGATCGAGGTTGAATTTCATGCGTAGCTTTAATTTTTCTCACGGAATCAGTGTGTGCGTGCATCTCTTTACATATTCGACAAGAATTATGGCTGAGAAAAAACCAAATTGAGGTTTAACCAAGTCAGGTCAGTGATTCATTAATATGACTCATGTGATGAAAACAGCAATGAACGCAAGTTGAATAAACGATGAATAAATGCAACAAAAAAATAAAAACTTTAAAGTAAAGGTAAAAGCATTAAGAAGATAGAATTTTGAAAAATATATTAAATTTATTGAATCTCCGCTCGGTTGCGAACCCCTGCAGGTTGGAAGGAGTCAAACGGTCGGCGCGCCACCCTTCCCCAGTCGGGCGCTCCATCCACAGAGCTACAAACGCCTGTATAATAATCTCATTATCCGACGAACATCTGATCCCGTATATTCCCTTCGTTGGCATTTATTGCTCGATATTACTCTTCAGGATTGATCGAGCGAGATGCCGATGTTGTTGGCACATCGCCGGCCGATGTACGATTTTTGAGCCAAATTTCAAAAAGTTCGGTCCAGTGGTTTCAGAAAAAAGCTTTGGATTTTTTTTCCGAATCTAAGCATCTTGAAATGTAAATCTACAAATTTTGAGGGAATATACGGGTTAAAAACATTTTCCTTGGTATTACAAAGATTATTTAAAACTGTGGAAACGAAAATTCCAGATACATGCAGTTGACATTTGAAGATATTATATTTGAAAGAGAATTTCTCCCTTGATGGGAAAAACAAAAGATCATGGATATGTCTAGTACTTACTGCTTACCAGTAGGTACCTACTACTCAATTGTATACCAACCATGTAGTGCCTTCTTTTCACAAGATTATTCCATTATGGTAACAAAACAAAATTAGTTTATAACTTAAAGTAATAAATCAGCATTCCTTGACACTACAATGGCTTAAAGGTCATGAGATGTTGTCATAAAATGAGAGCATTCCAAAAAGTGGCGAACGATTTCCCTACTATGAAAACTATGGGAGTTCCTCTTCCCTAGTAACTCATTGGTTGTACGTGAAAAATCAATAGAAATTCTACCTAGCCTTCACTTTTCGAGTTAATAATAATCTAAAGTGCCGGGTCGTCACAAATTTGGTGTCGTTACGCAAATTTTAGAATGACCCCCAGCCCAAAAACATATCCATGTTAATAATAAACCAAAATCTTAATAGTATCAAGTACATTATTCCTTCTTCACCAAACGTTGGGAAAGTAACTCTTGGCGCATACGTTATACTCGCCGTAGTTCTGCTGATCGAGACTTCAAGCAACATCCAGGACTTGGAAGGAGTTCCAACTGAAACTCCCAAGAAGCGGGAAGGCCGCTCCACAAAGCGGGAGCTCCCGCTTCTAATGTTTACCGAGTTAAAGGGAACTCGGTTTTATTGTGGGCGCTCCTGCGGAAATAATAAGGAACCCCCGAGCTTTGGGTTGGGGTAAAAAGGAAAAAAAGAACCTTAAGAAGAACTGAATCCTGAAACCGACCTGTGAGGATTTCTTTTTTTCCAATCTTCTTCCTCCCTGTAAGGGAAAGGAGGCAGTGGGGAGAAGCCCATCCTCAAGTTACTTTTTTCGAAGGTTGGTTGTTGGAAAAAGGCCTTCGATTCCCATTGAATAAGGTGGAACTTTCTATCTCCAACGCTCGCTCCGCTCGGCTCCGCTAGTACCTCATTCTTCCCTTCAAAGCTAAGTATTTGCCCAAGGTTCTCATCCCCCCGAACTCAAGTTGGTAGTTCGGTCTGCCTCCCTTCTCTGGTTGATATCGAAGATAACCGTCTATTTGCCGTTGTCACATAAATCCGATTCTCTTTCCGAAGAGGTACCCCTCCACTCCTATCACTTTCCCCCCACTTTTTCTTGTTCTTTCTATCGCTTCGTAAAACTTACTTTTTCTTATTTCCTCTACAACTTGTTAAGATTACAAGCGCTGAAGATTTTAAACGTGCAAGGTCTATATTACACTCAGGGGATGGAGAGATACAAGTTCTTATTTTATAGATGCTCCCAAAGATGTAGCTTGATTTGAGTAGGTATGTGCCCTTCCAAGAGAGTGGTATCTGACCGTAGATTAGAATTAAATCAATCAATGTGTTCATTGCTAGGAAAACATCCTCTAAAATGTTTGAGTTCGGCATAATTAATAATGGGAATACGCAGAGTAAGATATTTGGTATAGAAATCAGAAACCATATATGAGATACCTACGATATACGTTATACGTACGACATACGTCCTCGTATGTTATGCGGTTATATATTCTTGATCTGACATATCCCCATATCCCCATCCTACAAATGGATAAATAAATTACAGGAAATGATTTATTTTGAATATCAAATAGATAAGTAGAATATGTAATGTTGTCGGCTGAAGACAATCTGTGGTGAGAACAAGGGGCATTGTCGTACTAAAAATAAATTCAATGTATTTGTATTTGAATAAAACTGAAAAAATAACTCGGCCCTCTAGGTCTCTTTTTGTGTTGCGAAAATGCGACCCCAAAGTAGTGGTCATATGCCACACACACACACACACACACACACACACACACACACACACACACACACACATCCACTTATCTAGGTTAAACAACATCCAAGTTTATCCACTAATCCCGGTAGAACCACATATCCAGGTCGATGGTAATAATGCAATGAGAAAACTGCGGGTAGAACGTATTACATGTAGGCAATGTTCTGTTTTTCTTTTGTTTCCTTTTTTTAACTTTTTTCATTACAACTTCAAATATTTTTACCAGAATTACCTTTTAATACTTATTGTTGGTAAATTCAATAGGTATACAATGCCCACCTGATCTCGAAAGTAACCCGGATAATGCGTTAAAAATGGATTAAAAGCCTCGCATCAGATAAGTTCATGTTCTATGATCAATAATAGGCTTGAGTCAAGAAATTTCCCATCTCAAGGTGCGACTATGGATTCCGCCCTAAGGCTAAGTTCATGTTGCCTGCAAACGCGAGCATGCGATGCGTCAGGAGGGGATGGCTGACTCTCCGTGCTATCAAACCCACGTTAAGTACCTAAAATGCCCGGCCACACTATCCGTCGCCCCTTTTGCTCGGCTGGTCGGTTTGATTTTCTGGTCAGTTTAGTTTTCACTGTCCAGCGGGCTCACAAAGCTGCGTTTTAGCAAATTTTCGTAAAAAGTGAATCTATTGCAATTGTCCGGAAATTTTTAAAATAAAATTTTTGAAAAATGCCTTCATTTAAATCCGTTTTGAGGCATACTGAAACGATTCCTGAATTTTGCGCTTTTTCATATGTATATGTATGTGTCATTCCAGACGACAACTCTCCTATGGATTGAGATAATTCAGTTCTGTCGTCAAAAAAATCAAGCTTTCAAAATGAAAGAATGAGTTTGTTAACTAGCACTTTTTGAGCACATTAAATTGGGCAAATTTCAAAAAATTTGTTGAAAAAATCACTAAAAATGGCCGACTAAAATTTTTTATTTATATTTTTTAGCAGCACATTGCCCAGATAAAGTTTATTAACTATGAAATATACCATAAACAAATTTATATACAAAATTATGCTAAAAATGTACTAAAATCTCTTTTCGAATGGCAGATTGCTAATAGGAATACGTTTTGGCCATCGAATTAATAGTTAACAATTTCTTTGCACTCAAAAAGCTCAAATTTCAAAACAATTCAACATTATACATTGCGATAATCTACGAAAGTTCGCTCATACGATCATGCTGCATCACTGGAACTTTTTTTATTTTAAATTAATTTATTCTTTATTTTTGAGCAGATTTTTGTTCTTCTTCCAGTTTTTAATCGAATGGACGCAGGAAGATGGTTTTAGCAAATTTTCGTGAAAGATGAAGCTATTGCAATGGCTCCAAAAAGTTTAAAATCAAAATTTTCGAAAAAATCCTTTATTGAAATCCGTTTAGAGAATCCTAGAGTTTTACGCTTTTTCATATATATAGTGTGGGATTTCTACCACTAATACGATATTTATAATCAGACCAAGATCGTCCAGCAGTTATGGTCCTCATGTTATGAAATTACATCTAATATAGGCAGGATAATATTAATTTTATTCATGCTTTTGGACCTTACATTTTCAATTACTTACTTATATTTTATCTTTTACTTTATTTGCAATCTGCAAGTTCTAATGATATTAATCAAATGAAACCTTATTTATCAAATTTACAGTTTTCGTTATCCTGTTGGACCTCAACTAAACGATTTCCTTACTTTTATCAAGTATTTAATTTTCGATCAATCACAATTAAGAAACCGCTAGGCATTTCACGGTCTAATATGTAAAAACAATACCCTTGAAGAATCGCTTTGTAACTGAAGGTCATGTTCATCACTGTTGAAAGAACCAAAAGTTAGAGACAACAAAGCAGAAATAGCTATCATTGGTTTAGTGAAGCATTCAAATTAGATTCTTTTTCATCCCTACTTTGTACTTTTGTTAGCCATAAAATTATAGTTTAAATGGTTTTCTTGAGTTCGAATCGCTTTAATATTCGTGTAAATGTTAAATTTTCACATCTTAAGCCCTGTTTCGTCATCATACTCATCTACAAAGTTGAAAAAACATGCAAGTTAATCGTTTAACCATACAGTTGCTAACAATTGCTGTTATTGAACTTGAATTTTGGTTTTGATCTCAATGTTCAAAATTCGAACAATGGAATTTTAATAAATAAATGTACAAATATCGAACTGATCCCTGATAAAATCTGGTTTGGTGAGACGAGGGGGTGGGGGAGAGATGATGTTGACAACTGTGAACGATAATCAAAAATCCAAACTGCATGCCAAAGAGATGATTAATTAGAAGTGGATGGTGAGCATGAATATTTGAACCTTTTCGTGGGAGGAGAGGGTATAACGATGAATATAAACGAGAATGAATATAAACTAGATTAAAGGTGGAAAGCCGATAGCCAGTATCGAAAACCCGTGGTTCAAATCGCTAACGTATTGGTTTCCTCTTCAATCACTGCAAACTCGAGTGCTCTACTATGGAGTAGAAACTCAATTAACCAACATCAGATAAACAAAAAATTTGATAACTTGGTACCATGAGCGAAAGTAGATTGTCATTAGTTCGTCCCAATAAAACGCCGCTGTAGCTTTATAATCGATTGCTTTCTTCTATCAAATGTGAGGGTGAAACAAAACAATTTCTATCGTTCTGAAAATAAAATGGGAGTTTTGAAACGATTGCAGGTAAACTCTGATATCAAATTCAATTCTGTTACCCAGGGTGATTTTGTGGACCAAAGTGTTGGTTTTCAATTTGACTATACTTTGTCAATTTTGAAACAGTTTGAATGTTCTTACTTCTTAATTTTATAATACGAGGTTTCCTATAAGCATCATAGTACTAGTACTAGTACCGTGAGAGGTACTACTACCTAATTGCGTTTCTTTTGATCTGCATATTACAGCATTCAATAATGTGCTTGAGATTTGTCCATCGCACACTGTGTGAAATACATGATCGTTCATAACTTTACATTCCTGATAGAACTATTCATTTCGGAATTCGGCAATGAACCTCCACCTCCACCATCTCTCAGTATCATTTAGGAAATTTGATAGAATTTGATTACAAAATTATTTTATTTGTTTATTTATTTTAATTCATGTATATCCCAAATATTTCAAAAAACCATATTCTATTATTTTCTTCAGGTAGATTTTTTAGACTGATTGTCAATTCCAATGACTATTGTGAGGGAAATGATTAAATGTGTAGTTATTTGAATATTTTACGTCTTGGAACCTTCAGAGATCTAGGGTATTGGTGAAATAATGAAAATGAAGAAGCGGTCTTCAATATTAAACGGTTTGTTCTGTATCTACTGATTGATATTAAAAGTGAAAACACAGATAGGATCTCAAACGCCATACGCCAATGGACGCCCGAAAACAAGTCGGTGGTTATGGCGCAGCCTAAAAAATTCTTTCTGAACAGAAAGATGAATTTGCAATCCATAAAATGAGTAAATATGTACGATTTTATCAGCACACACTTGCTCGATAGCCGGAGTGCTATAGATTGAAGTGGGCAGGGTGTTATCGAATTTGGACAAAGACATAATGGCTGGCAGGGACGACTAAAACTACGACACTGACTTTGCAAAATGATGGTAACAGGTCAAAGAACCTGATTCTGGGTGAGGAAGACCCAGGTCTACCCGACCTAGTATCAAAACTAAGCAGGGTCCAAGGGATCATGATACAAATCATCTCCCTTAATTCTACCTAATTACTGGATTTAGTAAGCATAAAGTCCGCTTATCCTGGAATTTTCCAACCTACCTCACAAACACATCCATACCTATAACTTGAAACTGTGAAAAGCGACGTATGGCTTTGTCTTCCAGCCAAATCCGCTGAGCACAACAACGATGAAAGAAGATAGGACAGCAGGAAACAACGCGACGCGCCTCTGTAAACAGCAGTTACAACTGAGGACCCCTGAGGCTCCTAACATCGTCTCCTTTCTTGGCATTTATCTTCTTAAAATCCCCGAAGCCCCTCGTTTCCACCACATCCTCTATTTTATTTATCTTCGTTACTCCCTACAACCCTTCCTCCTCTCACCAGTCTGGGACATTTCTAACGCTTTTTTCGCGCCCCTCTTCCTTTTTCTAGTCAAAACAACGGCTTCCGAATTTGGGATCAACTTAAGCCTTCTACTTAACATCATTAGGTCTCATTTATTGTGACCGTTGCTTCGTCCCTCGTTTATTTCAGAAAGAGAAAAAAACGACCGAATTTCACCATGAGCTCCTGGATTTTTTTTCTCGTGTTTTTCTTAAGGGTTAAATGATCTCTCATTATTTCGTTCTGCTTCCCACCTCATTATTCCGGAATTACATGAGCTTGTTTTTCTACTTAGTTGACTTCTTGGAGAATAAAATGTTAAGGAGGACCAATATGGCTCGCAGTTTGGTCTCAGTTCATTTTAAGCGTCCTCAATCGGTTATTTTTATCATGTTGCAATATTTCATTCCCTATAATAAAGTATAGGTTGTCAATATTTTTCCGGCGAGAAGCAACATGATTGATGGATTGCTAGGATTTCTAAACCTAAAAATAAAAATAAAAATAAAAATAAAAATAAAAATAAAAAATATAATAATAATAATAAAAATGAGGGAAAGCCTAACGCCTAAAATCGCTAAAACATGTAACATGCTCTAACCTCAATACTGTTCAGCTAATCAGATAGATTGCATATTTACCTCGGAGATCAGGATCCCGGGTTAAGTAAGTAAATATGTTAGGGATAACATTACTAGCGATCTTGATGAGCTAGTCTAGAAATTTAATTACTTCCAATTTTACAATAAAATAAAATATTAAATAATTCCACGGGGTAGGGAGACTTGGGAAGAATATGGGTCAATTAGTTTATGAGCTTTCAAACCAATGGAGGACTAATACATTAGATTTGAGTGACCTTTTAATCACGAGTTTTCATTTATTATTATGCTCGATTTCATGTGTTTTTAAGGGTAAAACTAGTTAGCTATGGTTTAAAACTCGGGATTATCTATGCCGTCTAGTGGATTGAAAAATACTTAGTTTTTAATTTTTGACCTTTTTTCACTTCAGGGTAGATTCCTTACTGCGTATCTGCATAATCCAGCACTTTAGGTGGCCTATACAAAACTAAATTTCACGCTCTTTCCAACGGTATTCTCAATTTTGTGTTTACTCTAAAAATTAAGGTAGGTAGTTAACGTCATTTTAGTGACTTGAGGTCAAAAACAAGAAAAAATCTTCAAATTGAAAACAAAGCGTTAAAAATTCTTTATGAGGAACTTTTGATTAGAAATTGTTCGTATAATCGTCCTCTATGAGGTTCTAGACTAAAAGTGTAAGCACCCTGAGGTGCATTTTTTGACATCATAGGTATCAGAAAAAAACTGAAATATCAGTTTGAAAGAAGAATTACAGAAAGTATAAAAGTGTTCTAAAATATAAAACCTAATCGAATTATTCACTGAGAATTCATCAGTTACATTGAGTTTAATGAACGGGTGTGAAGCATGAGCGCTAATGAAGTGAATGTACAAATCCCCAAAAATGAAAAGCGCGAAGAAGTATTATCCTTGCAAAAATACGATTCGATTCAGTCTGGAAAATTGCAACATATTTTGGGCATCATTGACTCGTCTCCATTTTATGTATGTGGGTGATGTGTATAGTTTGATGGTCCCACAAATAGAAAATATCCTAAACAAGAGTTTTACTAAAATATAGATTAGTTGAGAAAACAGCTGAGAATGGTTTATGGTTATGGTTTGGTGGTTTTGTTGACCGGAAGCTTGTGTCTCACGAAACCAGCCTTTATAATTGTCACGCATATTGAAATAAATTCTGATCGTTCTTATAGTACTGGGCTTCTCTACGAAGGTCTCGCGTGTGGGGCTATAATTAACCCGTCCGCTACCAACCCCCCTTTTGCAACGCGCCCTACCAAGTGGGGTGTCTGTGTCACCCCACGTGCTTTTTATTAGTATTTTAATAATTACACTTCAAACTTGAATATTTTTTATTTTACATAATGAATGACACAGCTTTAAAACATTACACTGAAAACACTAATTTGAAAAATCTACAAGAAAATGCACATTTACGAATTCCGTCCCCCAAAAATTTCTTTCAACCAAAACTTCAATTCCTCTCACTCTTATTTTTACATTCAAGACACTTGACAATAGTTTGTTTGCTTCTGTGGTTATTACAGACAGGTTTGTGGCAAATACAGCACTTCAGTTTTGATTTGTTATCCATTTTTCTGCTGCGAAAATTGCATCGCACCGCCACAGGCAGAGTTGACGACAGGCTGCTCTGTGTCGGTGCTGCTCTAGCTGAGTTTTCGGATTCAGCTTATTCCATTGAATCCCCTGCAGAAAGCTTGATGCAGTTTAGAACGTTTGTGTGGAGGTTTTGAGCTAAACGCATCTTCATGTTGGGGAGAGCAAGTTGTTTTGCGAGTTCGATTAGGAAAAGCTTTCGCCTGCTCGAATTTTGAATAGGGTTCAGGTGGGATAAACAAAATTGAAAAGAACTTTTGACTCTGTTGGTAAACAACTAATGACCGCGCAAACGCGTCAAAGAGCATGAAAACAGATGGACGATACATAGTTTTTTTTTTTTTTTTTTTTTTTTTTTTTTTTACACACTACCGAGCGGGGTGACTGAGTCACCCCACGGGCACAACTTCGTGTTTTAATCGCTTCAAAGTAATTTTTCTGCACGGCAGCTTATTTTTTTCATGAGTGTATATTAAATGCAAAAAAGCTTATGCCCATACTGACGTGCATTGTTATCAAACTCAGAAAATTTGGACCGCTGGGGTGACTGAGTCACCCCACTCGGTACCCGACGGGTTAACCTAGGTATCTAATGGTTTTCGAAGTGGTTATCAGCTTCACAGTATTGAAAATTGGACGACTTTTCTATATCACCTGGCCATATTGCCCATATCACTCTCCCATACAAACTAAAACACCATAAATTGCTAAAATGTATCGTTGAATCGTTCCGAAAGGCGGAAGTTCAACACCGCGTTCACTCCAGTTCTGCCGAGCCGATCACCGGAAATAACAATTGTTTTCAACAGCACATAAGAGACCGACTGCAGCCAACATCGAATTGACTTTTGGCGTGGGACAACCCCCACAGCTATCACGGCGGGTGGGGTCCAACCGATCGGACGATAAACGGGAAAACTTGTGCGATAAAACGGCGATTGGAGGAATTCCGGGGCTAACTGCATTGGGTGGTAGGAGGGCTGAAAGAGGAAACAGTGCCAATCGAAACAATGGTCTCGAGGTTTTTTATTGTCAATGTTCGGTAGAGAAAGTTCAGAAGACCCTTCGACAGCTTTGTTGTGAGTCAACTCAGGCTGAGAAACCCTCGTGATTACATTTGGAAGAACAAAAGAAAAACATTATCCTCCAGGTCAAAAGAATTGCTTGCTTATTATTATTAATTTGGTGTGCATATTAGTCTGGTGAGTCAGATATTTTTTGGAAATATGTGTGTGTGTGTGTGTGTGTGTGTGTGTGTGTGTGTGTGTGTGTGTGTGTGTGTGTGTGTGTGTGTGTGTGTGTGTGTGTGTGTGTGTGTGTGTGTTTGTGTGTACGTGCTTACGTTCGTGCGTGCATGTGTGTGTGTTTTATGCTGGTTTGGATACTCTTCAAAAACGCCAAAACGCCTGCATTGATTGAGCACTTTGAGGATGGGTTTTATTTATTTTAGGCGTCAGTAACATACCTGAAACCACGAGAAACCCGTTTTCTTGTAACGCTCTGTAGGTCTTACACCACAACAGCTCAATCCGAGAATCAGATAAGATATCGCAATTCTGGTTCCACCATCATGATCAGCACACAAAAATTCAAGAAGTAGAGAAAAATATTTCGAGTACCCTTGGGTAGTCCAAAAACTTTTGGGTGTTTTCCTGATTTTTAAGCTTTGCTTAAAACGTAGAATCAGGTACCCCAAAAAATCTCTCCAATTTTCAATTCGATATCTCAAAACTTGTGGAAAAACAGATAGGAGGGGGGGGGGGGGGTACTTTTGGGACACCCTGTACAGCACCCTGCATATTTAGAAAACTTTTTCGTCATGAAATTGAATAGTGATTGGGTCCACAGAGGGCTCAAATTTCCAACCACTCAACATAAGTATTATTAGATAAAAATTACGAAAATTCGCTCATATATTAGTAATGAGTAGGAATCACTGCTAACTTCAAATTGTGAGACAAAAATTTCTAACTATCTTATAAATGACGTAGCAGTGAAATAATGAGTGATGAAAATTATCAGTAGAAAAGAAGGTTGCAAACAATACACTATACCCTACCACCCACCGCTGCTGGTGAATAAAGAAAATACCAATAATGGGCGCTCTTCAAAGGGAAAATTTCGGATATCAAGGTATCCGAGATGCAATGGGCGATGACAGAGGTAGGTTGGTAAATCGGCATCCAGAAGAGTGAAGCAAGACGGAGGACCACAAAATTAACTTTGACCAGAAGCGTTGGTGAATCTATCAAAGTCAGAGCCAGCATTTGGACTACAGTGATTTAGTTTTATTATTGCATTATTACGTACACTTCGACCTAAGGGGGTAAGGTTAGGATGGACGAAAACGTCCTTGTTTTAAGATTCTTGAACTTCACACATGCTTTCGTAAATCCTATCGACAGTGCGCGGCAGTTCGATTTGAATGCTTCGTGTCATCTGTCTCAGGGTGAGACATACGTTGTTGATTCAAATCGTATCCTCGAATGCGAGCACACAAACGACCCAAATTGAAAATAGTTAGTGAACATGGCCCCGTCATCCCGGAGAAGCGTGCAAGTTGCTGTCACTGCTTATTGGCAATGATAATAAAAAAAAACGGCAACAGCAAATAGGGCCACCTAAGCCACGTTGGTTGACGATAAAAAATTCATCGAATTCGGTCAGATTATGGGAATTAGCTTCAAGAAGACGTGAGATTTGAAAAGATGCTCCCAATTTTGAGCGAAAGTCTAAGCAAGAGTTTGAACGTGTAGTTCAATTGATAGAGCCCGTTGCCGTGGTATTACTGTCAAGGAAATATTAGTTGAACACTGAGGTTGCATGTTTGCCATACCGCTTTAGTATATCCAAACAACGAATACTTGTGATTGTTTGTTGTTTCTATTGCAATATTCAGGATGTTTATAAACCCACAAGAATTTTACTATTTCATGAATCCAATCAATCTCCATGATGCCGGTAGTGTCTTGTGTGGTCTGAGGCAGCTAATGGAATTAAACATATTTTCCCCCGAAATTTAACCAAAACCTCTCAATTAAAAAAGAAAAGAATGTTATTTTAGTGGAATTTTGTTCGATGCTCTTATAAGAGGCAGAAATGTTTTCATCACATTGTTCTTGAATTTATTTTGTATCTATAATGCTACTCCCAGCTGTATAACATATGCTAATGATGAGTATTATTAGATATTCATTATTTATTATTTTAGAATTGACTTCACAGTATTTAGTTGAACACAAACACAAGGATTACATTTTTTTTAAACAGAAAGTAATTATTTTGATATTTACATCACGAAAGTTCTCTATCGGGCGATTGGTTTTTATAATATTGTTGTAAAAATTTAATTTGGTATTCCTATTTGTATTGTATCAATTGTATACAATTAATCCTAATTGTATTGTATTAATATGCATTGTATTGTATTGTATTAATTTGGTATTCCTATTAGTATTTTTTGCGGCTACGGTAAATGTTGAATTCAGTAAGAAAAATAGTTACTTCTATCGAGAAAATCTTGAAGTTTATACTGAAAATTATGAATTTGATTTGGAAAACGTTGAATTAGTCTGGAAATACTATATTTATTGTTTCTCTTTTTTTAATTTTTTAATATACTTATTTTTATCTGTTATATGTATGATCTATGAAGATGCTGTTAGAACAAATGCACAGTTCAAGGTTATAATCACAGTATTCATTTTATTTTATTTTACTGAACAAAGCTAGTAACCGAGGAGAAGAATCGGCCAATCTAGTCGTTCCACGTGGTAATGATGACGGTTGATTATATTGGAGAAATTTCAGCAGTTCCGATGAGTTTCAGTTCGCTAAAAGTCTTACTTGAAGATCTGCACCATCCACGAAACCCAAGAACCCCTCAAGAATCCAATCCAAGAACGGATGATCTGCTGTATTGATTTCAACTAAAATTAAAGATTGATTTTCATTCCCGGTCACTGGCTGTCAGCTCTCTGGGCACTGCTAATTTATTAAATGAATTCTCAACCACCGGAATTAATAGACTGAGAATTACGAGACTTTTCACATGAACCGCAGGACCCCCACAGTGCGAGTTGATTCTCTTGCGTGCTCAGGCCGCATTTCACTCGGCAAAGGGAAAAAGAAGATCGCTTCCCCAAGATTTATGAAGCATATGAAAATACATTCAGTTTTCCCGGATGTTTTATAGCGTTATTTGCGAGATAATAACTGAGAATGTAGGACAAGCGGGATTTTTCCATCTACCAAAGGCACTAAAAGTGTAACCGGACTCGGTCCTGCCCCCGTCCCCCCACCGACACTTGTCGCCGACGGTTCTTTTGTTATTCGCTTTTTTCAGGGTGGAAAATCTATTTTCATTTTTATGCTGTCAAGGTGACTCATTCCCTCCCTAGCTCGGTAATATGTTATCTGGAGGGAACAGCGAGACGCTGTTCTATACCTCTGTCCCGCTCAGGTTTTCCATTAGTTGACGAGGAAACCAGTTCAAGGAACGTTTCAAAAACGATTAATACTATCCTCACTATACTACCGTAGATAGCCTCAGCTAATGTCTTTCGACTACTACCATGTGAGTGAAGCAGAAATTGAGAAGTATTAGAAAACTGATATTCGCAAACTGTTGCACAAAAGTTTATTGTTTCCTTGTTAAGGCCGGGCCACACTATAAAGATACCACAACAACACGGATTTGGTCTCAGAAGGGTCTGAAACGGATTTGTATGAGTTATTTTTTTTCTCATGCTTGCGTTGTCCCCCACCCCCTTGGATCAATTCCAATAGGCGTCCCTCTTATTAACGAAGCCTAGCCTATAAGACATAGCCTCAGAGGGACGTCCTAACGATATGCTCAAGGAATCCTTTCAGAATGCCTCAAAATGGATTTCAATGAAGAAAATTTTAATTTAATTTGATTTTAAAATTCTTGAAGCCATTGCAATAGCTCCATTTTCTACAAACAACTTAAGAAAAGGGTTTTTTTTTTTTGTGGGGTTTTACTACGTTTTTGGTGTATTTTATCCTAAACGAAATTTCCAACATTTATCACCTTCCACCCTGTCAATGTTGGTTGTCATTCTCTCCACACATCTATTACAATGTACATTTATATGTGACCGGGCTAGGAAAAAGACTAACTTGCCAAGGATTTTTTTCAGGAGGACAAAAAAACGAAGATTGGGTCAAAAACTTACATTTTTTGCAATAGTTTTTGGGTCCCAAAACTATCTCTCTTTCTCCAATAATCATCAATACTTGAATTTTAACATGTTTAATGTTTTAGGGCTGGGGGTCGTTCTGTGAATTCCGACACGCAAATCTGCAACGTTTTTTTTCTGATGATTTCCGCTTACAACCGAGTCGTTGCTAGGGAAATGGTACTTCGTCGTTTTTCATCCCACAAAATTCGTTGACCATTCGTTCGAAAGCTCTCGATTTATCCAACCATATTATGTTAACTACTGCGAAGTGCGTGGCCAACAAGCTGAGTTATGAGCATGGTTATTTGAATAATTGTGTACACCCAGGTGATCATTCTCAATAATTGATATTGTGAACATGATTGCAACCGCTTGTTAATTTGTTATGATTTCATTGAGTTGGTTATTCGATGATTTGATTCATAGCAGGTGATCCGAATATTGCGAGAACGGTTTGATTTGTGAAGCGGTGGTTAAATCATTTTAATAGGTAATTTCTATACTTTACACTCTAGGAAGCTGTAATTTTGTATGTAGCCTCTTCAGGACATTTACTTGACGATGCCCAGGGTCCGGATCATATGAGTGGCTCTTAAAGCTATTTTTTATGCTTTACACTCTAGGAAGCTGTAATTTCGTATGTAGCCTCTTTAGGACATTTACTTGACGATGCCCAGGGTCCGGATCAGATGAGTGGCTCTTAAAGCTAATTTCTATGCATTACGCTCCAGGAAGCTGTAATTTCGTGTGTAACCTCTTTGGGACATTTACTTGACGATGCCCAGGGTCCGGATCAGATGAGTGGCTCTTAAAGCTAATTTCTATGCATTACGCTCCAGGAAGCTGTAATTTCGTGTGTAACCTCTTTGGGACATTTACTTGACGATGCCCAGGGTCCGGATCAGATGAGTGGCTCTTAAAGCTATTTTTTATGCTTTACACTCTAGCAAGCTGTAATTTCGCTTGTAGCCTCTTTAGGACATTTACTTGACGATGCCCAGGGTTCGGATCAGATGAGTGGCTCTTAAAGCTATTTTTTATGCTTTACACTCTAGCAAGCTGTAATTTCCCATGTTGCTTCTTTAGGACATTTACTTGACGATGCCCAGGGTCCGGATCAGATGAGTGGCTGTTAGAGCTATTTTACATTTTAATTGAACTTATAATCGCGAAAAACTGCAGTTTTGCAAGTTGCTGAAAATCTGCTGAAACCTGCCGAAAATTTGAAATTTTCGTGCCCGCTTTTCCCAAACTTTGAAAAATCATAAATTTTGATTGGAAAATGATAGAAAAATTAAAAAAAATTGTTCAGCATAATGCAGAGAAAAATAAAAAATATAAATTCAGATTTGACCTCTGGCAAGTTAAGCTCCCTTTTCCCTTGCACGGTCACATATATTGTTCATGTGGAACATTTTCCAACCTTTCAAGACAGTATAATATCAGATAGCTCAATTGACGAATTTATTAAGGGATTTTCATCGTATTCTAGAGTAATAAGAACATTTCTTATTCTGTAAGTCAATAAACTTTCTTCAATTATTTCTCGAACTGTTGGATTTCACGGGAAAACCCGCAGGTTTTTCTTGTAAATAAACATAATGTGCCATAACGTAATTATGAAGAACAGAAATTTATAACATCTCGAATACGTATAACCTCCGAAATATAATGAGCGAATCGTACTTTACATTCAGACGTAGCTGCGGAGGGCTTTTCAAAACAGAAACCTTGTACTTTTCATTGTGTTCATTTTTTTTCCTTTGATCATCATATTTTTGGACTTTTCCTTTCTTTTCCCCGGACGAGGTGCTTTTTCTGGAAGAGAGAAATTCCGAGGAATTAATTCCAGCACGCCCATCAGACCTAATTAGAGGCTATATCAACCAGCCAAAGAGTCGGAGCAGCATTTTTTCCCCCTTTTCTTATCTTTTTTTTTTCTTCAACCTTCTATTTTTTATCACAACAGTTGAGCAACCTTTTTGTGAGTGACTACCTACGGTTATAAGACGAACGGCGGAGAGTGTAATAAACTTGTGAAATGTTTGCTTTGGGCCGGAAAGAGGGTTAACTTCGTGAGAGGGAGGCGTAATCTTACGCAAAGCAGTTTCAGGTGAAACCGCTTTCCATCGAGAAAGTTCGAACTCATTGTTTTTGGCGAAAATTACCTATACGACACCGAAAAATTAAGTACCGGTATCTCGTTCTTGGTATGTATGGGCGCCGTTCTTGTTGCTGTTTGGTGATGTATTTATATGATACTAGCTGGTTCACCCGTGCGTTGCACAGGTTGACGTGAACATTATCCAATAACCTGCGACCCAAGTTAAAGTAATTCTGATAGATTCGCTCACTCAGATCCCCAGTTGGTTCAGTGACGTTCGAAACGCTTTAACTACCCCCACCGCCTCCCCCTCCATTGTGGGTAAGATTTGAAAATTTTGAAAAAAGGAGTCTTTGACTTGAATTAGAGTGATCCAAGCATACTCGACAATCAAATCCCCAGTTTGTTCAGTGATGACAAAGATACCCCACTCCCTCTTCCTGCCCTAAAACACCCCCTGTGGGGTAGATCAACAACAACACCTTTTAAACCTTCTCTGGACTTCCAAAAATAATTTAAGACCAAAATTAGCCAAATCGGTCCAGCCGTTCTCGAGTTTTAGCGAGACTAATGAACATCAATTGATTTATATATATATATATATATATATATATATATATATATATATATATATATATATATATAAAAAATGGAATAACTCACGTTGTTAGAGTTTTTAAAAACTGATTTATTGGAATATAACACAATACGGACTTGATACGGACTTGGTGTTAGAAATAAACAAGATGAAGATGGCTCGGACGGCGGAACAAGACTGAAGGTTGGAGCCGCCTACGGGCTGTATATATAGGATAGTAATGCGTGATCAGCAGTTTGCTGTTACAATACGCCTAGTGTCGCCTAGTGTGTACGTAACTCCTCCCCGCCGAGACAAAATTTTGGGGTTAACAAAATTTTCGAAGTTCAAAGTTCAAAATTAATAAAAATTTTCAAAGTTCAAAATTTAAAGTTTCAAAGTTAAGTTAGTCCGCATTATTACAAATATGATATTACAAACATTACGTTACATTACATTTCCATTATAACAATGTCATAATACTACCACATAATACTAGTACGAAAATTGGTACAAAAAATTAGTACAAATTATTGCAAAAATACAAAATTAATACAAAAATGCAGAATTACAAAAATACAAAAATACAAGATTAATACAAATTAATACAAAAATACTAGTATGAAAATTAGTACATTAACAAAGTACAACCTAAAACCTATTACATGATAATACAGAGAAAAACAGAGTTTTGATTACAAATTACAGAAATTAGGTTACAGATGCTTGCACTGTATTGTATTGTACTGTACTACTGTTTTGTATTGTAATGTTGTACAATAAAAATACGGTTACTGATGGTTTGGGGAAAGCCTTACTTTTCTTTTGTGGCGGTAGTACTGGGTCATAATGTATGTGACGAGTGACACGAGGAATAAGTACAGGAGGATGGTCCAAAAGCTGGGTGTTTTGAGTTTCTCATAATACGAGATGGGAATTGCGCGGGCATCGGGCATGTGAACTAGGTTAAGGTCGAGACCTTTTAGTTGAATTTCCGATTCCGGATATTGAGAGGGTTGTAATTGTAGTTTGATGGAGTTCATGATCAGGGGTCGGCCGGACAGTTCCTTTCGGGGGGCAAACAAAGTTTGGTCATGGTATACTAATCGGTCCGTCCCTGGTTTCGCGAGATGGATTCCGTATAGGGTTCGGACTTCTGTCCCTTCTGTATTAATAATTTGAATCGTGTCTCCGTGTGGGAAGACAAGAAGGTATTGGTTGATTTCCGGTATTAAGTTCACGTAATTGGTGGGGATGTCAAGATTGACGTACTTGCATTGAGTGGTGGAACCTGTTTGTAGGAATTGAATTTCGCATGGTAGATCTAATTCCGATGTTAGGTGGTTTGGACAGAGAGATAGGTGACCGGCAGGGCACTCGTGGCGTAATGCTACGATTCTTGAGCTTGTTTGGGATGTGGTTTGGGGTGTGGGATGTGGTTGATTTTCAGGGGGAAATTGTGGTGGATTTATTTCGGGTATTTCGGGTATGGGGTTCAGTGCCTGACGAATCAGGGCGGCCCCATTTATTGGTGGTGGTCCGAGTGGAAGGGGAATATTAGCGACGTTATTAGAATCCATGGTTCTGTGGAGTCGTTGTGAGCTCCAATCCCAAAAGCTAGTTTGGGGTTTCGGTTCTTTGACTTTGGGAATTTCGGTGTGGAATTCAGTTATCAGTTAGTTAAACAGTAGACATGCACATACAATACAAGGAAATAAAATGAAATTTATGAATTAATTAATTAATTAGAGTAAAAGATTAGTCAAAATAAAAGATGAAATAGCACAAACAATGAAATTGGTTGAAATAAAATCGAATGTAGTTGACGCGGGAACTTAAATTACGATCTTGCGAAGGTCGTGAGAGGTGAAGGTCGTCAGCGGGTGCCTCTCCCCCTCCGAGAGATAACGTCAGGCTCTCGCGGGGCGAACAGGATGTGAGTTGGCTGAGATAAAGATTGTCAGCCAAGGTTCCGTCGAGTGAACGACAAAAGTTATTTGTGTCCAAGTTAACTTGTTTACTTGGAGTGAACGACAAAAGTTATTTGTTTCCAAGTTAACTGTTGGTGAAATCGCACCAGGTGTGGGCGGGTTTGAATTGCACTAGGTGTGTGCGAATTCGAATTGCACTGGGTGCGTGCGAGAAATAATACGATGAGCACTGGTTGCGTGCGAAATTAACGATGAGCACTGGGTGTGTGCGAAATTAATTATGAGCACTGGGTGTGTGCGAAATTAATTATGAGCACTGGGTGTGTGCGAGAAATAATACGATGAGCACTGGTTGCGTGCGAAATTAACGATGAGCACTGGGTGTGTGCGAAATCAATTATGAGCACTGGGTGTGTGCGAAATTAATTATGAGCACTGGGTGTGTGCGAAATTAACGATGAGCACTGGGTGTGTGCGAATAATTACTGAAGAAGTGGTAGGTCTCGTATTGGTTATTTACTTACAGATGTTGGAGTGTCATGCTGTAAGGAGTCTTGCCCGTTGGTAATCCCAATAGAGTTCCGTCGTATTCGTCGAAGAAACACTACCAATCCGAACCGGAGTTGTAAAATGTAGGTTCCGATAGAGTTTACGTCGTATGCGTCGAAGAAAACACTATCGATCCGGAGACTGCGCCAAAAATGGAATAACTCACGTTGTTAGAGTTTTTAAAAACTGATTTATTGGAATATAACACAATACGGACTTGATACGGACTTGGTGTTAGAAATAAACAAGATGAAGATGGCTCGGACGGCGGAACAAGACTGAAGGTTGGAGCCGCCTACGGGCTGTATATATAGGATAGTAATGCGTGATCAGCAGTTTGCTGTTACAATACGCCTAGTGTCGCCTAGTGTGTACGTAACTTATATATATATATATATATATATATATATATATATATATATATATATATATATATATATATATATGTATATATATATATATATATATATATATATATATAGCTATATAGACACAGACTTACGGCGTCGTTATAAGGTGAGGCGCAGGATTACGGCGTCACCTCCCAGTGCTACAAAACGATGCCACAATCCTGTAATTCACTTTACGAACAGGCTTACGGCACCACTTGTCTTGAAGGCGAGGTATAACCAAAACCAATGAAGGGGCTCAAGTGAGTAACGTGAAATGCAGGATTGTGGCACACATACCGTGTTTTTTCTCTCTCTCTCTCTTTTTTCTTTCTTTTCAGCCGCACCTCAACCAGAAGGGTCATTAACGGCAGAGCTATCCTCTTGTCGTGGGGCTCACCATGGGTTATGTTTTGAAATTGAAAGATTGGTACAAACGATTATTTTAGAGCCACACCTCCGGGGTGGAGACAAACCTTCCTCTGGGTTGGGGATTCAAATGAAATATGTCCATCGGTTCCAGATGGTTGAAGAATGATCGGAATTCAGAAAAAAAGTTTTTCACTAGTACAATTTGTGATGAATTCATTTTTCATTGTCCCGAGGACCTGGGCTGTCAGGGAGGGGGCAAATGTGAAGATTGTTATATTTCACCTTTTTGAAATCGGAAAAAAAGTTTTTCACAAGTAAATTTCGCGATGAGTTCATTTTTCATGGTCCCCAGGATCTGGGCGGTCAGGGAGGGGGTAAATGTGAAGATTGTTATATTTCAGCTTTTAAAAATCGGAAAAAAAGGTTTTCACTAGTAAAATTCGTGATGAATTAATTTTTCATGGTCCCGAGGAACTGGGCTGTCCGGGAGGGGCACATGTGAAGATTGTTATATATCAGCTTTTTAACATCGGAAAAAACGTTTTTCACTAGTAAAATTCGTGAGGATTCATTTTTCATGGTCCCGAGGACCTGGGCTGTCAGGGAGGGGGTAAATGTGAAGATTGTTATATTTCAGCTTTTTATAATCGGAAAAAAGTTTTTCAATAGTAAAATTTGCGATGAATTCATTTTTCATGGTCCCGAGGACCCAGGCTGTCAGGGAGGGGGTAAATGTGAAGATTGTTATATTTCAGCTTCAACCCACTGATTGACCCCTGTATGGTGATGAAAATGCACTAGAAATATTCAATAATATATGCAGATAACCTACCTAAAAGGTGAAAATTAAAAAGAAATTTACGAAACTGCATTTGCCAAAAAAGCCGAGCGGGCACTTACTGGAACCACCTGGGCTTCATTCTGAAGAAACTTTTTGTTTTAAAAATGTATTTTTTATCTTAAATTCGCAATTTCTCCATTAAAACACACAGGAAATTCGACGGAAATGCTTTCCAGTATGTAATTTGAGTGGCTGAATCCGATTTTGAAATCCGTTTTGCGCTAAGACACTTCGTTCACGGGATATACAAAATGTCATGAATTTCATTAAAATCTCCCCAAAACGCCCTTGGAAATTGTCCAAAATTCACCAAAATTAGTACCCTTGTATTTTTCGATGCGCTGAGTCCAAATTTGAAGTCCATTTTGCTCTCAGAAGCTGCGTTCGCTAGATTCCACAATTTCATGAAAATTCGAAAAATAATTCTTTACGCCATTTCTACAGAGTCTTTGAAGGGTACATACAGAATTTGGAGGTCCCAGCTTACATAGGTGCTTCGGAATAGTATAAAAAATAATCCGACCATTTTGCATGAGACCTCTCTACAGCCCCTGGAATTTGATTAAAATTCATCAAAATGTGTTCTCGTAGGTAAATTATGTTTTTGAATCCGAATTTGAAATCCGTTTTTTTTCTACGACGTTTAGTTCTTCAGATATATTAAATTTCATGAATTTCATGAAAAACTCCCAAAATTCATCTTGGAAATTGTTCAAAATTCATCAACTTGTGTTACATTATGGAAATCAGGGCACTGAATCCGAATTTGTAATCTGTTTTGCTGAAGGACGCTCCTTTTACCGCATTTCTGAAATTTCATGAAAATCTCCCCAAAATGCCCCCGGAAATTGTTTTAAATTCATCAGAATGTATTCTTGTAGGTAAATTGAGGCGCTGAATCTGAATTTGGAACCTGTTTTGGTCTACGCCGTTCCATTCACCGGCAAGTGACAAAAACCACAATTTCATGAAATTTCCCAAATTTCCTTCATATTATATTTCTTTGGTCGATTTGACATGGGAAAAACAAAATTTTATATCTCCATCACAAGCAGGTGCTCCATAAGCATCAACTAAAATTATCAAACATTTCAGGTCTTCCCCCAACCCCACCCACTGATTGACCCCTGTATGGTGATGAAAATGCACTAGAAATATTCAATAATATATGCAGATAACCTACCTAAAAGGTGAAAATTAAAAAGAAATTTACGAAACTGCATTTGCCAAAAAAGCCGAGCGGGCACTTACTGGAACCACCTGGGCTTCATTCTGAAGAAACTTTTTGTTTTAAAAATGTATTTTTTATCTTAAATTCGCAATTTCTCCATTAAAACACACAGGAAATTCGACGAAAATGCTTTCCAGTATGTAATTTGAGTGGCTGAATCCGATTTTGAAATCCGTTTTGCGCTAAGACACTTCGTTCACGGGATATACAAAATTTCATGAATTTCATTAAAATCTCCCCAAAACGCCCTTGGAAATTGTCCAAAATTCACCAAAATTAGTACCCTTGTATTTTTCGATGCGCTGAGTCCAAATTTGAAGTCCATTTTGCTCTCAGAAGCTGCGTTCGCTAGATTCCACAATTTCATGAAAATTCGAAAAATAATTCTTTACGCCATTTCTACAGAGTCTTTGAAGGGTACATACAGAATTTGGAGGTCCCAGCTTACATAGGTGCTTCGGAATAGTATAAAAAATAATCCGACCATTTTGCATGAGACCTCTCTACAGCCCCTGGAATTTGATTAAAATTCATCAAAATGTGTTCTCGTAGGTAAATTATGTTTTTGAATCCGAATTTGAAATCCGTTTTTTTCTACGACGTTTAGTTCTTCAGATATATTAAATTTCATGAATTTCATGAAAAACTCCCAAAATTCATCTTGGAAATTGTTCAAAATTCATCAACTTGTGTTACATTATGGAAATCAGGGCACTGAATCCGAATTTGTAATCTGTTTTGCTGAAGGACGCTCCTTTTACCGCATTTCTGAAATTTCATGAAAATCTCCCCAAAATGCCCCGGAAATTGTTTTAAATTCATCAGAATGTATTCTTGTAGGTAAATTGAGGCGCTGAATCTGAATTTGGAACCTGTTTTGTTCTACGCCGTTCCATTCACCGGCAAGTGACAAAAACCACAATTTCATGAAATTTCCCAAATTTCCTTCATATTATATTTCTTTGGTCGATTTGACATGAGAAAAACAAAATTTTATATCTCCATCACAAGCAGGTGCTCCATAAGCATCAACTAAAATTATCAAACATTTCAGGTCTTCCCCCAACCCCACCCACTGATTGACCCCTGTATGGTGATGAAAATGCACTAGAAATATTCAATAATATATGCAGATAACCTACCTAAAAGGTGAAAATTAAAAAGAAATTTACTTAACTGCATTTGCCAAAAAAGCCGAGCGGGCACTTACTGGAACCACCTGGGCTTCATTCTGAAGAAACTTTTTGTTTTAAAAATGTATTTTTTATCTTAAATTCGCAATTTCTCCATTAAAACACACAGGAAATTCGACGAAAATGCTTTCCAACATGTAATTTGAGTGGCTGAATCCGATTTTGAAATCCGTTTTGCGCTAAGACACTTCGTTCACGGGATATACAAAATTTCATGAATTTCATAAAAATCTCCCCAAAACGCCCTTGGAAATTGTCCAAAATTCACCAAAATTAGTACCCTTGTATTTTTCGATGCGCTGAGTCCAAATTTGAAGTCCATTTTGCTCTCAGAAGCTGCGTTCGCTAGATTCCACAATTTCATGAAAATTCGAAAAATAATTCTTTACGCCATTTCTACAGAGTTTTTGAAGGGTACATACAGAATTTGGAGGTCCCAGCTTACATAGGTGCTTCGGAATAGTATAAAAAATAATCCGACCATTTTGCATGAGACCTCTCTACAGCCCCTGGAATTTGATTAAAATTCATCAAAATGTGTTCTCGTAGGTAAATTATGTTTTTGAATCCGAATTTGAAATCCGTTTTTTTCTACGACGTTTAGTTCTTCAGATATATTAAATTTCATGAATTTCATGAAAAACTCCCAAAATTCATCTTGGAAATTGTTCAAAATTCATCAACTTGTGTTACATTATGGAAATCAGGGCACTGAATCCGAATTTGTAATCTGTTTTGCTCAAGGACGCTCCTTTTACCGCATTTCTGAAATTTCATGAAAATCTCCCCAAAATGCCCCGGAAATTGTTTTAAATTCATCAGAATGTATTCTTGTAGGTAAATTGAGGCGCTGAATCTGAATTTGGAACCTGTTTTGTTCTACGCCGTTCCATTCACCGGCAAGTGACAAAAACCACAATTTCATGAAATTTCCCAAATTTCCTTCATATTATATTTCTTTGGTCGATTTGACATGGGAAAAACAAAATTTTATATCTCCATCACAAGCAGGTGCTCCATAAGCATCAACTAAAATTATCAAACATTTCAGGTCTTCCCCCAACCCCACCCACTGATTGACCCCTGTATGGTGATGAAAATGCACTAGAAATATTCAATAATATATGCAGATAACCTACCTAAAAGGTGAAAATTAAAAAGAAATTTACTTAACTGCATTTGCCAAAAAAGCCGAGCGGGCACTTACTGGAACCACCTGGGCTTCATTCTGAAGAAACTTTTTGTTTTAAAAATGTATTTTTTATCTTAAATTCGCAATTTCTCCATTAAAACACACAGGAAATTCGACGAAAATGCTTTCCAACATGTAATTTGAGTGGCTGAATCCGATTTTGAAATCCGTTTTGCGCTAAGACACTTCGTTCACGGGATATACAAAATTTCATGAATTTCATTAAAATCTCCCCAAAACGCCCTTGGAAATTGTCCAAAATTTACCAAAATTAGTACCCTTGTATTTTTCGATGCGCTGAGTCCAAATTTGAAGTCCATTTTGCTTTCAGAAGCTGCGTTCGCTAGATTCCACAATTTCATGAAAATTCGAAAAATAATTCTTTACGCCATTTCTACAGAGTCTTTGAAGGGTACATACAGAATTTGGAGGTCCCAGCTTACATAGGTGCTTCGGAATAGTATAAAAAATAATCCGACCATTTTGCATGAGACCTCTCTACAGCCCCTGGAATTTGATTAAAATTCATCAAAATGTGTTCTCGTAGGTAAATTATGTTTTTGAATCCGAATTTGAAATCCGTTTTTTTCTACGACGTTTAGTTCTTCAGATATATTAAATTTCATGAATTTCATGAAAAACTCCCAAAATTCATCTTGGAAATTGTTCAAAATTCATCAACTTGTGTTACATTATGGAAATCAGGGCACTGAATCCGAATTTGTAATCTGTTTTGCTGAAGGACGCTCCTTTTACCGCATTTCTGAAATTTCATGAAAATCTCCCCAAAATGCCCCTGGAAATTGTTTTAAATTCATCAGAATGTGTTATTCTAGGTAAATTAAGGCGCTGGATCTGAATTTGGAACCCGTTTTGTTCTACTCCGTTCCATTCACCGGCAAGTGACAAAAACCACAATTTCATGAAATTTCCCAAATTTCCTTCTTATTATATTTCTTTGGTATATTTAAGATGGGAAAAACTAAATTTCATATCCCCATCACAAGCAGTTGCTTCATAAGCATCAACTAAAAACATCAAACATTTCAGGTCTTCCCCCAACCCCACCCACTGATTGACCCCTGTATGGTGATGAAAATGCACTAGAAATATTCAATAATATATGCAGATAACCTACCTAAATGGTGAAAATTAAAAAAAAAATTTACGAAACTGAATTTTCCAAAAAAGCCGAGCGGGCACTTACTGGAACCACCCGGGCTTCATTCTGAAGAAACTTTTTGTTTTAAAAATGTATTTTTTATCTTAAATTCGCAATTTCTCCATTAAAACACACAGGAAATTTGACGGAAATGTTTTCCAGTATGTAATTTGAGTGGCTGAATCCGATTTTGAAATCGCTAAGACACTTCTTTCACGGGATATACAAAATTTCATGAATTTCATAAAAATCTCCCCAAAACGCCCTTGGAAATTGTCCAAAATTCACCAAAATTAGTACCCTTGTATTTTTCGATGCGCTGAGTCCAAATTTGAAGTCCATTTTGCTTTCAGAAGCTGCGTTCGCTAGATTCCACAATTTCATGAAAATTCGAAAAATAATTCTTTACGCCAATTATACAGAGTTTTTGAAGGGTACATACAAAATTTGGAGGTCCCTGCTTACATAGGTGCTTCGGAATAGTATAAAAAAGAATCCGACCATTTTGTATGAGACCCCTCTACAGCCCCTTTAATTTGATTAAAATTCATCAAAATGTGTTCTAGTAGGTAAATTATGTCTTTGAATCCGAATTTGAAATCCGTTTTGTTCTACGACGTTTAGTTCTTCGGATATATCAAATTCATGAATTTCATGAAAAACTCCAAAGATTCATCTTGGAAATTGTTCAAAATTCATCAACTTGTGTTACATAATGGAAATCAGGGCGCTGAATCCGAATTTGGAATCCGTTTTGTTCTACGCCGTTCCATTCACCGGCAAGTGACAAAAAACACAATTTCATGAAATTTCCCAAATTTCCTTCATATTGTGTTTCTTTGTTCGATTTCACATGGGAAAAACTAAATTTTATATCCCCATCACAAGCAGGTGCTCCATAAGCAACAACTAAAAATATCAAACATTTCAGGTCTTCCCCCAACCCCACCCACTGATTGACCCCTGTATGGTGGGTGAAAATTAAAAAAAAAATTTTACGAAAATGAATTTGCCAAAAAAGCCGAGCGGGCACTTACTGGAACTACTTGGGCTTCATTCTGAAGAAACTGTTTGTTTTAAAAAATTATTCTTTATCTTAAATTCGCTATTTCTCCATTAAAACACACAGGAAATTCGACGAAAATGCTTGACGGTATGTATTTTGAGTCGCTGAATCCGATTTTGAAATCCGTCTTGCGCTAGGACGCTTCGTTCACGGGATATACGAAATTTCATGAATTTCATAAAAATCTCCCCAAAACGCCCTTGGAAATTGTCTAAAATTCACCAAAATTAGTATCCTTATATTTTTCGATGCTCGATCTTCTATCCGTTGCCACATTAAAATTTGATCGAGAGCACTTCGTACGTCAGCGAGAAAATTGCGTTTCTGGATCAGTAGAACGCGATGGTGCCGTCAAAATTGCCGAAATATGATGTCTTGCTGGATAAATCAGCGACAGTAGGCGGGAAACGAAAAAAAAAAAAAAAAAAAAGTGTTCTCCGCTATGTTTTTTCCTGCCATAGACACAGTAAATGTTTGACGGTCTTGGTTCGGGTTGGTCTTAAAATGTTCGTTGCAGTTCCAATTTGGTCACATGCGAGTTTAGATACATGAAATATTCTCTTCCGATTGTAGTGAACAAAAATGTAGACAAGCTACATTTTGAGCTAGCGCGCTCTTCCTATTCCGTCGAAAGTTATGTAGGTCTGAAGTTTGACTTCGAACCTGTCTCTTGATTTAAAAGACACATCCAACAGAAAAATAGACGGTAAAAACGATAGCCCTTCTACGCAGATGAAATAATGACATATCTTTATTAAACCTAATAAACTTTTTGTGGTTCCACATAGTTTTATAAGATTTAATTTGTTTGAAAGTAATTTCCTACTGAAAAAAACGTTTGCCAAGTTGGGTGGGCAGTATAACTTCCTCACATATTGTAACATGTACGAATAGAAAGGGAAAGGGATAGCCCTTCTACGCAGATTAAATTATGGCCTACCTTTACAAAAATAGACGAAGAAAACAAATACGAGCAAACATCTGACAGTTCTGTTAGTAAATGATCTTATAACTAAAATTTTGGTGGTTCCACATGAGGTGCCGCATTTGACAGTCATTTCCAACAGAAAAAAAAGTCTGCCAAGTTGGGTGGGAGGTATAACTTCCTCACATAGAGAACGCACCGAATTTTATACAGCAGTCTGCAGTAAAAATAGTACTGATATGTTCTTAAAACTAAACTTTTCTTAGTTCCACATAATCTTTCGTGGTCTCTCTTGAAAAACATAGCTGGAGGTGACGGGTGTGAAAGTAATTTCAAAAACAAAAAAAGTCTGTCATGTTGGGTGGGCAGTTTTGTAGCATAATACTAAAATGTTCGTGCTTCCACGTGATCTCTATGGCCTTCTTCGCAGATAAATGGCCTATCATAATTAAACCTAATAAAATTTTCGTGGAACCACATAGAAAACGCAGCACTTATTACACAGCAATTTATTATTTTTGTTTTGCCCATTTTATAAACTTTATTTACGTATTTTGTTTTCATTATTTTAACATGGATATGTTTTTGGGCTGGGGTTCATTCTAAAATTTGCGTAACGACACCAAAATTTGTGACGACCTGGTATTTTAGATTATTATTAACTCGAAAAGTGAAGGCTAGGAAAATCGTAGTCGTCGGGTTTCATAGTAGGAAAATCGTTCGCCACTTCTTGGAATGCTCCCATTTTATTACAACATCTCATGACCTCTAGGACATTGTAGTGTCAAGGAATGCTGATTTATTACTCCAAGTTATAAACTAATATTGTTTTGTAACCATAATGGAATAATCTTGTGAAAAGAAGGCCCTACATGGTTGATATACAATTGAGTAGTAGGTACCTACTGGTCAGCAGTAGGTACTAGACATATCCATGATCTTTTGTTTTTCCCATCAAGGGAGAAATTATGGATATGTTATGAGGATATTTTTTATTTCATTCCCTTGGGATTGTCTATAGAAAGGGATTGTAAGTAATTTTCAAATGTTCCACCCCCACCTGAACCATGGGCTGTTGGTCTCGATGGTATGGGTACTAACTATATCCAATCGCATCAATGCATCCCACTGAGAGCGAGCGAAGCGAGCAACATTCCCCACACATTTCAAATCACCCTTAGTGATACACCGTTTCCAATGATTCTACATGTCCCACTCAACAGTAAAGACCATGGGATCTATACAGCCATACCGAGCGAGTGACGCTAAAACATATCTCTTGGCTTATGCGTCGATATTGGTTTCTGGTTAGTCCTGGAACGAAGGTATACACTAAAGCTCATGACGCTCTGGATTCATTGAATAACTGGTTTTTGGACAGTTACCTCACGCTAAATGCAAACAAAACTAAATACATTTAAGTAGGGAGTAAAAATTAAATCGTAGAAAATATGAGTCATAATATGATATTAGTTTAGAAAAATCCGTTTGAAAAATTAGTTTATCCATCATGGATAACTGTTTAGAAAAATCGTGTTGTACGAGTACATGTGCGACTTTGGAGAGAGCATTTACCTATCGTTATCTGGGTGTACATATTGTGTTGTACATAACGTATTGTGGTGTACATAATAAGTTAACGTGGTAATCACATTTAGACATTATACATGAAAAACTAAGGAGATTTTCGTTTTTGTTTTCTAATGTGAGGAATGTATTCAGGAATGATAAGCTTAGTCTTTCATATATTATTCTTTGGTACAATCAGTCTTACAATTAAACCGTTAAATATAATTCAAAGGTCCATTATGAAAATAATAATGAGAAAGCCACACCGATATCCGAACATCCAACTTTATGAAGAATTTAGAATACCTATTTACCCCTCGTCAGTTATTTGTAAAATCACTTCTATCAGTGTTCCATCGGAATCCAGGCATGATAGGAATGCTTGTGACCATGATTATGAAACAAGATTTAGATGGGAGGGAAATGTAGTTAACCCAAAGCCATCTATGACGCTAACCACGAGGAGCCCATCCTTTATTTTGTATATTTTGTACCGGTCTATCGACGGAAATTTGAGATCTCCGCAACTTCACTCCCGCGCTGCCTATGAAAAAATAATATAATAAAGGTGGGTCAAGCTTGGACACAGCAAACGTGAAGCTGTATTCAGTAGTACCTACACTGTATAAATTTAATCAGTATTAATTATTATCTATGTACATGATGATAGAGATTCATTTTAAAAGTATCTTAATTTTTGTAATTCTCCCATGTATAAGATGTGAATAGTTACGAAACTCAGCTCGGAACGAAGCTTGCTTGATACTTAAGGGCTATTGCCTTTCATCTAGCATTAGGTATATTGAGATATATTCCTTGTAATTAATTGAAAGTGATCTTTGTAAAAATTCAATAAAATAAATAAATAAATAGAAATAAATGTCATTCGAAAATTTAATTTTTGTCACTCTTATTACCAAATTACTAAACAAATTTAAATAAATATATAAATTGAAATAAATATAACAAATTGAAATGAATATGATCATGCAATATTGTTTTCCATGATTTATCGTGAAAATAGGAACTGGAAATATAGGGATCCTTGATAAATTTTGAACTACCTACTTTTTTAAACAGCTCGAAAGGGATTCTGTAGAACATACCTACCTCAATCTTTGCTTGAAAATATGACAATTCAAGGTACATGCCCATAGGCGGGTAACTGAGAATAACAAATTAATCACAATGGGCCAGCAAATTGGGGCGTAATATTCCACAGGTACCTACTTACTTCTACTATAAAAACTTGGTAATATCACTACCGAATTTAGATTATTCAAAAGCTCAAAAAATAGTATTTTTGTTACAAAATAACAAAATATATATAGTTTTTTTTTTTTTTTTTTTTCAAAAATATAGAATGATACTATGAATTATATATGTCTGGCAACCCTAGGCTTAGGAGACGCAGAGCCGATGTAGTCTACTTCCTTCATTGTCCAAGGTATATGAGTATATAGGCAGCTTACAGGCACTGCCCTCTGTTTTTCCAGTCATCCGCGTGGAGCGCATGTGTGTCAAATTTTTCGAGTCGGTCTACTAAGACCGAGAGCTTGTTGTTGTCTCCAAGATTAATGCTTGCTGGATGGATACCAGAAGTTATTTCAACTTTTAGCGTTGTGATTATGACTGATGGGGTTAAATTCCCCGTGGTGTAGCGCATTTTATTTAGAGCGAGTAAAGGTTTTTGGAATCCGATTGTTGTGTCATCAAGAAGTGTTTTGGGATTTTTCTACTAAGGTAAATGGCTCTTTCGGCCGAATTGCAATTCTGATTTGGAATAAGCACTAGGTACTTGAAACGTAGCACAAACAGTATATTGAGCAAAATAATTGTTTTCTCAAGTTGCAAAAAACGGAAGTGCATTATTCAAGGAACGATACCAGAACATTTGAGACGCGGCTTAAAAAAAAAAAAAAAAAAAAAAAAAAAAAAAAACTCGGCTCTTTGGACCTTGCCAGGGGACAAGCCCACTCTGGACCCCATAATGGTTACTGTTTAGACCCTTCGTCTAAAATTCAAGAAACATGGAAGATACTTTAGCCGTGATTTTAAAAATGGACATTACTTTCCACTCTGTTGGGATGTTAGGAAAGTAAAAATGGACATTACTTCCACTCTGTTGGGATGTTGGGAAAGTAAAAATGGATATTACTTTCCAATCTATTGGGATGTTGGGTAAGTAAAAGTGGACATTACTTTCCAATCTGCTGGGATGTTGGAAAAGTAAAAATGCACAATACTTTACACTCTGTTGGGATGTTGGGAAAGTAAAGGTGGACATAAGTTTCCACTCTGTCGGGATGTTGGGAAAGTAAAAATAGACATTACTTTCCACTCTGTTCGGATATTGGGAAAGTAAAAGTAGACAATACTTTCCACTCTGTTGAGATGTTGGGAAAGTAAAAATGGACAATACTTTCCAATCTATTGGGATGTTGGGTAAGTAAAAGTGGACATTACTTTCCAATCTGTTGGGATGTTGGAAAAGTAAAAATGGACATTACTTTCCACTCTGTTGGGATGTTGGGAAAGTAAAAATGGACATTACTTTCCACTCTGTCAGGATGTTGGGAAAGTAAAAATGGACAATACTTTCCACTCTGTTGGGATGTTGGGAAAGTAAAGGTGGACATAAGTTTCCACTCTGTTGGGATGTTGGGAAAGTAAAAATGGACATTACTTTCCACTCTGTTGGGATGTTGGGAAAGTAAAAGTGGACAATACTTTCCACTCTGTTGAGATGTTGGGAAAGTAAAAATGGACAATACTTTCCACTCTGTTGGGATGTTGGGAAAGTAAAAAATCCCGAGCTACTTTCGTTCCACGGTTTCGTCAACGTTATCTGTTATCTTGAACCGATTGTTTTTTTTTTTTTTTTTTTTCTGGCAACACGAGGGACGATCATGTTGATTTAGATGAATACGAAAGCGCAAGACAAAGAGGGACAACGTTGACGCCGCAATCCTGTAATCTGTGTTATATATAAAAAGACGGATGTTACAGAAGCGGTATTACGGCACCTGTGCCCTAATACTGGATCTGGTCACCTGTGCCGTAAGACTGTAAAAGTAAATATATATATATATATATATATATATATATATATATATATATATATATAATTATATATATATATATATATATATATATATGCATTTGATTGTTCTTGTTCTACTGAACTATTTAAAATAATAAACTTAATTTGATATGAATTTCACAGATAAAAAGAAAAAAGAATGATTTGATATTTCGAAAATAATCTTTGTCAAAAATAGAAGAGTGATTAGTTTTTCTGAATAATTGGACAAGTAGTGTCTTGGAAGCCTGCAACCATGTAACCATCCATATATTATGGCTTCGCAACTTCTAATGTAGACTCAATCGTTGAGGTTGAGGCCGGGAGGTCGCATTGATCCCAATACCCAGCGATGAGCGCGTTCGGACTGCTGCAACAATCTATCATTTGTTGGTGGTGGCATCTTCTTCAAAACCTTCACTCCGAAGCATTCATTAAACGTGACTGTGGCGTCGTGGGACCTCGCATGCAGCTTCAATGGCAGTGGTCGATCCTGGTTTAAAGAAGCTCTATGGTTGTTTATTCGTAAATTCAATTGGGTGGCTTTTCCTACATCACTTCACTTCACCTCCCCAAATACTTCTCATTCCTACAAATGTAAAGGAACCGCAGAGTGTCAATCACAGATGTGTGTTTATCAGCTTATTTGTAAACAGTGTGCGGAAGATCAGAGCAGAGGCTTCTATGTAGGAAAAGCCACCCAATTGAATTTACGAATAAACAACCATAGAGCTTCTTTAAACCAGGATCGACCACTGCCATTGAAGCTGCATGCGAGGTCCCACGACGCCACAGTCACGTTCAATGAATGCTTCGGAGTGAAGGTTTTGAAGAAGATGCCACCACCAACAAATGATAGATTGTTGCAGCAGTCCGAACGCGCTCATCGCTGGGTATTGGGATCAATGCGACCTCCCGGCCTCAACCTCAACGATTGATTCTACATTAGAAGTTGCGAAGCCATAATATATGGATGGTTACATGGTTGCAGGCTTCCAAGACACTACTCGTCCAATTATTCAGAAAAACTAATCACTCTTCTATTTTTGACAAAGATTATTTTCGAAATATCAAATCATTCTTTTTTCTTTTTATCTGTGAAATTCATATCAAATTAAGTTTATTATATATATATATATATATATATATATATATATATATATATATATATATATATATATATATATATATATATATATATATAGATTACGAGGAATAGATTTCCGTTTTAAAGGGAGTAGCATTGCCTATGTCTATGAGTCAATGTCGATGCCAATCAGGTCCAAATAGGTACCTAGTTGCGAGTCAAACTAACATTAAAAAAAAGTATATATATACATTGTAACACTATGTACAGGATATGGTGTGATGGATGTTACCTATATTTATGTTTTACGATACAGTTAATAAAAGAACATGTTTCCACGGATAATATCATAAATCAAACAAAATTTATTGGTTTTCACTATAAAGACATTACTGGATGTTGCTATCCTACATCATCATGTGTTGAGGTAGTGTATTCAGTGCGGCTTTGATTTGTAACATTATATTATAGGTAGAGGGATTTTGCGTTCTGAATTTTCAGCAAGTCCCCACTACGTTCGAAGGATCTACTGTGGTTTGCTCCCAGGCTGCATAAGCCTAATAAAAAGGGTTTTTTGAAGAAAAAAAAACCCATGTTTAGCAAACCGGAGGAGATTGACTTATGCCTGTTTGGAACATCATCAAGAGATATTACATCATTTCGAAAAATATTGAATCTGATTCGACCTAGTGCATCACAGAAGCAACATGGTGTGTTCGGCAACCTCTGTTACTGTTTCATAGAAGTGGTGGGTATCCGCTGTTATTTTTTCGATTTCCTTCGAGAGATATCAAAGTGGGTCATGACTAGAGACGAGATTTTACATATTTTGCATATTCAGTTTTTAGGCTCTGAATGTTCATAGGAATCCCTTTTGGGGAGTTTTAAGCGGTTTGCAACCATTTAAACGCAATTAAATTTCACATATTTTTGCATATTTGGTACCAAAAAGCATATTTTTAGGTTTTCGAATATTTTTCGAATATTTGGATAGTTTCATGGGAAAAAAATCGCCGGGAAATTAATTTTGTGAAACTCCTGGATGCTTCCTGTAAACTAAGAATAGCTGCATTGCACACCTCCCTAATTTCCATGAAATCTATCAGACCCCTCGTACCATCTAAATCTCGCCTGCCTCAACCATTATGTGAAAGGTGGCAAGTAGGAATGTCCTGTAAATCCCCTAACAATGCCTTGGCCAAGGCCCATGGAATCCATCGCGTGGCAGAGGAGCTGAGAAATTGTGTGCCAGATTTGAACAAGTTGATTTCGTCTGCTAAAAAAGTGTTAGGGCAGGTTAGGGCATTCAAAAATGCCTATCCTGATACCCTTCTACCCCCTGAACCAATAATTACACGATGGGGCACCTGGGTATCAGCAGCTAAGTATTATGCAGAGCACCACGAGAAGCTGAAAGAGGTCATCGAGACGTTTGATGAAACTGACAACCAGACCATCTCAAAAGCAAAAGCTGCGCTCCACGATACTACTGTGATGCAACATCTTACTTACGTGCAATCAAATCTGTCTTCCATACCGGATTTAATTACTTCACTTGAAGGTGGAGGTACTCGGCTCAACGTGTCTGTGGCTAAAGTGGAGAAATTCATTGAGGAGAGTGACAGTTGGGGGAGTATCATTGGAGGACGGCTAAGAAAGAAGCTGCAGGCGGTATTAAAAAGAAACCCAGGTTGGAAGACTGTGCAGGAGGGGGCAAAAATTCTGAAGGAGGGGTGGTTCCTGGATGCGAACTCACGGATCCTGCCGATATAGCGGCCCTCAAATTCCTGCCTATTATATCATGTGAAGTGGAAAAATCTTTCTCCATGCTGAAGAACGTTTTAACCGACAAAAGACGGAACTTAACATTGGAAAACCTGGAAAAAATGTTGGTAATTGTATGCAGTGGGACGTAAAAATGTATTATTCTCACGAAGTCGATTGTCTTTTTTCATGTATGTATTAAAACGTACCTATTACATATTTCACGCCGTATTTCATGCCATGTATTATTTTCATTGTTTATTAAAAACAAATAAGAAATGAAACAGTGTCTTGCCTTGACTTATTTATCCATAGAAACATCGTAAAATTTTATTGTCATTATGGTAAAAAAAGAGAATATTTTCACCCTTGAAAAAGAATATATATTCGCATAGAAAGAATATATTGAAGAATATATTGGCCTTAAAAAACGCATGAATGAATGCGTCAAATTTGTCAAATATCGATCTCGTCTCTAGTCATGACCACTAGGCCTGCTAGCGTTCTGACGTCTTTCTTAGGCATTTCAAACAATTCAGCTACCTTCTTTGATGAGAAAGTCACAAATAGCATGGCCTGTCTGAGATTTCGTCAGTATTGTCATCTCTCTCTCTCTCTCTCTCTCTCTCTCTCTCTCTCTCTCTCTCTCTCTCTCTCTCTCTCTCTCTCTCTCTCTCTCTCTCTCTCTATTCATCTCTCTCTCTCTCTCTCTCTTCTCTCTCTGTCGCTGTGCAATGAATTCCGGTATCACATTCGTTCAAACTATCCATTTGTAATATCATTATTTATAATAAAGAACAGGAGAAATTTTTGAGTTTATTGACGTTTGGCGTGGTACTTGTCAACTGGCGGGGTGGCACTTGACAACTGGTGGGGTGGCACTTGTCAACTGGCTGAGTAGGGGTGGGGAGGCAGTTGTCTATAGGCCGTGTACGCCTCGGTGGCACTTGGGAAAAAAACCACGAGTAGGGTGGCAGTTGGGAACCGCCCGAGAGGATTAGCAGTTACATTCCCTATAATTACCACACAAATCACCCCTGTTTCAACCGTTTAATACCTGTAATAGCTGATTCCTTGATATCTCAGCCTTGTCAAAATACATATTTCTTTAGAAACCCAGGATAGAACATTGTACTAAGAAGTGCTACATGAACTCGTTCGCCCCTCTGTTACACAGCGCGCAGAGATACATTCTTTCCCTTTTTCTCGGCTTCCACCGCAAGCCCACCAATTCTCCTCCACATTTCATAATTATTACAGCATCGTGGAGTCTCGCAAATGTTGGCCTATTTTTCAAAAACTCGTCGTGCTAAGAGGTTTCCTCAGTCAATACCATCTTAGAGCATCCAACGAACAGTTTGTTGCCGAATAGGGAGACGTCCCCACAGTGTTGAAGATTCAGGGTCTTGTTAAGCCATATTTCGGCCCAGCCCACGTTCCTTCAGAATCATTTCTAACAGGCTAGTGTACCTCTGCCCCAGTGCCTCAGGAATCTCGAGATTCAACCTGATTCAACCTGGCCATTCAACCTGATTTATGAACCGGTTCCTGCATGGACTCTGAATACACCAAACAGTTAGGAGTGTTTCGGGGCAACCGAAACAGCCTTTTTAGAAAAAATCAATATGTGTCCTTTTCCTATTTCCTCAATTATGCTTCGCCAACTGTCGAAAGACCACTCAACTTATATATGATACTATGGGAATGGGTTTCAGTGTTGAAGCAAATAGTATTGCCAATTCCTATAAGACAATTTCGTCTCCAATCACACTCAAATAATGGGTACCTAATTGTGGATCGAACTAACCCTATGGGTCAAACATCGATAGTTTCCTCAATATAAAAAAAATTTATATTGAATAAGGAGGGTAAAATTTGAAGAGTAAATTGTCTTCATTGAAAATTCTATACAGAGTAAACTAACAAAATACGAAGCATGAAGTCTTTTCCAGTGAAATGCTCGTTACGTTATGTACCTACCAGCTCCTACGTGAGCTAGTCGTCTTCATAAAAACGGAACAGCTTCGCGACCGACGTATCGAAGGAACCTCCTCTGTCAGATATTTATTTTATTTCACTTCTTCAAAGCCGAACACAGCTAGTAGGCTCGTTATTGGAACAGGGCCGAAGGCAACATCAATAAAACAACATCCCGGACCACATCAAAATTTATAAGGAAACTCAAAGAATCGAGGCCCCTTTGTGGGTCGCAATCGGGGATTGAGGTCCAACCCGAAAGCACCAATAACTGCCAGTAAAACTGGGTTTCGATCAATCGCACTCTGAAAAGCCGAAAGATAGAAAAACAGATATACGGAATAATATGAATTTTTTTAAAGGAAATAATTTATGGTCAGTGACGTTTACCTAGCAGTTCGAAGACTGCCGACTTCATCGGCCAGAGTTGAATGCACTTCAGCAAATAATAAGATAGAAGAGAGATGCAAATGATAGGTAGGAAAACTAGACTATGTGCCAGACCACTTGTTGGTATAATTTTGTGGACCAGACGAAACATTTACATCCACATGTTCCTGTGATCATAACATGAAAAGCCATGATGGTCATCTCAGAACGTTAGCGTTTGAAAATGGCAGCCATTTATATAGCCGCCAGCCTTTTCTGTAATTTGTCATACCTTGTAAATATCTTGCTGTTCGTCTGAATTCAAAAATTCACTTTCTGAAATTAAAGGTATATTTTTATAGCCAACATTTTTCATCGTGATTATGACACCAAAATAATAATATTTCAATATAAAAAAAGTATTAAAAGCTAAATTGAAGATCGAATTATCTAAAAGCAAGATGATTTTTGTTTTTCTGGGTAACGAAAAATCGGTGCTAGTTAGGAAAAAATACTGCTCAGTAAAAATAGTTGTGAATCTGATAAAAATCTAATAAATCAAATCGTTTAATCGGAAAGAGCTCGTCAATCACTGTATGAATAATAATTGGTACAAGTCGAAAAAATTATGATATATCTGAAAATCTACGAGACGCTGATTCCAACGTTTTCGTGTGAATGGCCCTCATGCATGCGCATTGTGGAGTACTGTTTTGCAAGCAACGAAACTAATTGCCCATTAATTGGCCCACGGGCCAAGCCTATCGTTGGAAGATTAAGCAGGCCGAGTAGCTCAAGTTTTGAATTTGTACTATCAACATTTATGTATGCATTTTGTCTTAAATGAATAAATTCTATTTATCTAATAGAGAATCATTAATTACCCTACCATTTCCATGAGAATTTCCTGAGAATTTCATCAAAATCTAGTGAAAACTTAGAAGTTATGCGTGTTGCAAGGATATGCGGAAACACGGAGCAACACACACACAGTCTGACCAACAGACACGAGGCCAAAGTTGTTCAGAATTGTCTAAAATGCAAAATGAGAGTGGGAATTTGGATCCCCCCCCCCCCCCCCCCCCAAGTGAATATCATTAATAGACGGGATATGTAAATACCTAAATAAGAAGAAAGATTTGAATTCTTAGTAAATTTTTATGGACGAAACGACTGCCTTGAAGGATGTCAATGAACCAGTACATGTTGGGAGGTGCGTCATAAACGATTAGATTTGATTAGGGCTGCGAAGCTATGAATACGAATTGTTCTACATTCATTCAGTAACTTTATATTTTATTGCGTTTTTACGATCCAACAATTATAGTGTATGTGAGTTTTATTAAACTCAGAAAAATGAACAATATTCATGACACGGTCATCCTTTCCCCTAACCACCACAAAATATTTTTAGAGGAATTGATCACGAATCTTGTTACGAAATGACTTTACTTGATCGTCTGAGGAACCCCTGAGACTACTTTTCGCTTGGATGTGTAATTGGGAGGCGGTTTATATTCTTACGTCCGGTTTTCCAAAAACCTGTTCCATAATATTGTCCTTTGGAAAATAATATTTTCCGTGAGTCGTTAAATCGACATGTTATATTAATTTTGTTTCAGTAATCACATTTTTTGAGTATCATGTTGTTGTCTACTCTAGGACTGTGTACATTCAAAATATTTACTTTTAATTTTCCTCATTCCAGGTGAGCTGACAATGATCGTTTGCTTATATTATCTTCTCTCAACGTCATTTTTTCGTGAGCAGGTAATGTAAATCCTAGTTTACTCAATCCTCTTAGAATCCACTATTGACGAACAATGTGAGTCTCAACTTTGACTCGGCTAGCATAGTACCCAACATATAAGAAATTACGGGTATCTGCATTTATGTATAATATATTAGTAGCATATCTGCTGGAATCGATTTTTATTGCAACCAGGTCACATGTCCACTAGGGGGTGTCACATGTCCATGAAAGGTTAGGGTGTCAGCCGCCTATACCTGAGAAAAGGCATGGATGTCCCACTCGAACAGAGACTGGGTGTCAGTTCAAAAAACTAAGAGTCTAATCATTGGTTTAGACAAGAAGAACGCTGCTTCTATTTTGTAAAATTATTTGTTAATTAATACAAATTTGAATTGGGATTTTGATACTAGTTAACTTTAGATTTCGATTAAAAATAAAAACTATCAGTGATCCAGATGAGAATTTCGATTCATATTAAAAAACTGATCATATTTCATGACTGCAAAATTCCTGATTTTTGGTAGATAGCAAAGAAATTCGATCCGGAGCGCACTACGACTCAGATTATAGTAGAAACTTCAATGATTTCGAATTAGGTAATTATTTGATAGTCTCTACTCCACATGTTATTAACTACCCACATGTAATAACTATCATGACGAAATGTGAGCATAGAAACTTGGTGTCCCAGAGAGGCTCCCTGTCAAATTTCAGCATCTTGCAGTCAAAAGTTTATCACTTGATAGTCTCTCCTCCACACTTCTATGATGACTACGTTCACTCGCTCGTAGTCCTGCAAAAATTCAAATCACTATCCATCCTAAAAACATAAAACGTCAAATTATAAAAAAGTTGAAGAAAGAACCCACACTTTCATTACAGAAGAACTGAAAGTTGATCTTGAGAGGTCTCGCTTGGATCCACAGGACGAATGCGCGAGATGCGCGAATAGAATAGCTATAGTGTTTGCTGTACTTTGAGATTAGTTTTTCTCGCAAATATGAAATTGGAAAATTATTCCTTCCATCCCTGGAATCTCCAGGTGAAGCCGTTATAATGCCCGACTTAGCGGACGTTCTTTCTCTCTCTCTCTCTCTCTCTCTCTCTCTCTCTCTCTCTCTCTCTCTCTCTCTCTCTCTCTCTCTCTCTCTCTCTCTCTCTCTCTCCCTCTCTCTCTCTCTCTCTCTGATTCAGGGATTTGAACGCCGAGTGAAGTGAAAGGGAGCGGCCAACTACCACTGTTTTGCAGAGTGTATTATTTAATGGATAATGTTTTGAATCGGAACTTCAACTTCAGATTTTAATTGAAAAGTAATTGAATAGAGAAAATGATAAATAAAGAACCATTAATCTACGGAATTTCCGCTAGACCTAGTGGGTGTTTCTTGGAGGTCTCGCTCGGAACCAACCACCAAAAGGAACCATGGGACGAATCAAGAGACTTAAGAGGGATGCGAGAATAGAATGCTAATTTTTCTGAACTGATGTTTTTCTCGAATTCGTGAAATTCGAAAATCACCCCTGGAATCTTCTCATGAGGAAGGTATGTTGTCCAGCAGACTCGGCAGACAGTTTTTTCCCTTAATCAGGGGCTAAAAGGCTACGTGAAATTTCTCAAAACCTGGAGGGTGTTCCTGGGAGGTCTCGCTTCGAACTAGACCGCCCAGGGAAAGCGTGCAGTAGGGAGTGATACTGTGTCTTCATTAATTTCCCGCTGACTCGGCCAGACTTTCATCTTTGCTTGTTTTTCCTTAAAGCGGTCAAAACCGCCCCACAACGAGAAAGCCCCCTCTAAAGACCGCTCCCTCTTTTTCTATTCTCAGTTTCTCACTCTCAAAAAAAAGCAATCGTGTGGAGGTTTTTTGGGAGGTTTTCTCTCTCCCCCGCAGGTTTCATACAAAAGCCCCGTTCCATAGTAGGTTCGGTATAATCGTAATGAATTTTTACCCATTTAACCCTTCTTATCCCTCCTCGACCCACATTTTCTCACTGATTTTCGTGAAGAAGCGCCGAGTTCTCCCCCTTTTCCCCTCATTTTATTTACTTTTTTTTTCGCAGCAATTTTTTCTCCCCACAGTGAGAAAACACAGTAGAGGGTGAAAAGTAGGGGGGGAGGGCGTTGTACTTGGAAATCGGTGAAAGAGGGAAGGGAGGGTGTCGTGGCAAAGCGGGATTGGATAAGCGTTCATAAAATATTCAACCTCTGAATTGGAAAAGGCTTCAAAATCAGGTTGGAAGTAAACACGGGGAGAAAAATAAAATAGAATCGGGCCTTAAAAGTAATTTTTCGTGACTGAAAGGCTCAAAGTTCTTTATCCCGCCTTCTTAATCCCTTCAGTTTTGAGAGTAAAACTGTGGTTTCCGAAGTTGAAGTAAAATGGTCATTGAGTTATGTTCATGTTGTATTGTTAAATTCATGATCGTTTTGGTTATTTTATTTTGTGTTTTCATCTTCAATAATAGACGTTCGTAATCGAACGAAATACTAATCATTTTAATCCCCCTTATCCCCCTCTCAAAATTTAATGGTTTGCATATCTACGTGAGTAGATATCAAAAATCAATTTATAAAAATCCGTCCGTCCACCATACGCTTTTCAAAGCTTTTCTCCGAAACTAAAAACCGAAATCATGAAATTTGGCTCACAAATCATACACCAACCGGGGATGTGCCAGTAATTTAGGTATCAATTTTAATCAGCCTAAAATGGTAAAATTTGAGGGCTGGAATATTCAAAAATAGAGATCTTGAAAACTAGGTAGGTACCTAATAGTTTTTTTTTTTTTTTTTTTTTTTGTCATTTGTTGATATTATCCCAACTAATCTAATGAACTCATCCAAATTGCCGAAATTTAATCCGATTGCTGTCCCTAAGGTCAAGAAGGAGCAGCGACATCTTTGAATTTGCAAGTGAACCTTTACGTTGTGTCTGCTAGATAGCATTAGGCTCGCTGCAGACGAACGGCATTGGACGCCGCGGTAATCCCAAGCCACCACACGGGACTTTTATATAATTAATTTTCAGTTGGTGGGCCAGCTCGTGTTGAATCCTTACAAGTGAAGCGTAGGTGTTATTTAATTTAACCCTAAAATGGATTCGGTGGGTCAAAATGACACCATTCCCCACTTTCCGCAGTGTCCCAACCCTCCCTGAAGGAGGGGGGCCTCCCCCTCCGAGGTGTGCTTCCACTAGACTGTCCTCTCAGTGATCTGCCAGCCGGCCACCATCTCGGAGCCCGTCCGTCATTGCAATCAGGTTAATACGAACCTCCTATGTGTCAAAATGACACCCAAATGCGATAACGTAGGTAAAGCGTAGTATTTTTGACACCACGACTCCATTGCACGCTTCCCAACAAACCGGCCAAATATGGTCAGAAGATAATGATAATTGTTGATTCTGGTATAAAATACTTATTAGATGCAATTCCCTACATCGGAAAAGGAACAACACCTCCAAACGTGCCAGTAGCATCTTACCTAGTAAAGAAATTGGTGGCAACAATTGAGCATACGAACAGGAACGTTACTTTTGACAACTGGTTTACCAGTATTTCCCTAGCTTCGGATCTGTTGCGAAAAGGAATTACTTGCATTGGAACATTAAGGAAAGATAAAACCACCTCAGTTTTTGAATTTGAAATTTCAGGACAGGAAAGTTGGTTCATCACTATTTCTCTTTCACGATGACATAACAGCAGTTTCGGTCAAGGCAAAGACTAATAAAATGGAGTTCAAACTCACTCGCATGGAGTTCATGCTCAAACTCAATGAACAACTCTCCTATCATTGGATGTTGCGAAGGTTGGAAAAATATCAAGGTTTCAGTCGCGACCTGAAATCGGCTATACAAGAGAGCTGGAACATGTCAACCCAGACACCGACTCAACCTACTGCAGCTGAAAACCCAACTGAGGAAGAAGCTTTTCCATTATTAGCACTGCCCTCTGCCGTCACTCAATGTGCTCCACAGCCAACAACACCCTCTGGCCATGCCCAGGAGAGTAAGAAGCCTGCTTCATTGTTGTGCAGCATTTGTCCTACTCCCCTCAAGCGGAAAACTTCAACGGTTTGCTCAAAATGTGAAAGACTGATTTGTTGGAGCCATATAGCTACTGCTCTTGAATCATTGAGTTGCTCATGCTCGCATAGTCTTACAAAGTAGTAGCCTTGCATTATTTTATTGCTTTCTGTTTACTTTTTGTTCTCATTTGAAGAAGTCCATTAGGCTACTAGTTTTCTTTAACTTATAATGACAACATAAACCATTTGGTATATAATTAACCCTCTGAGTTTATATTTCTGCAGAGTCATCTTAATTTTTTGGAGCAGTTAATTAATATTTCAACACTGATAGTTACTCAGAAGTTATATACCTACCTTTTTTTTGTAATTACTACGTCCTGTACTTACAAAAATGTGATTGATTGGAAACTGTGAACCTACTTGTTATAGTCTGTATATTGAAAAAGTCATTGATTATGCCCAATATAGGTAATCCTATTTTTATAATAATTATATTATTTTATATAATTATAATTATTATTACTTTGAGGTTTGAAGGAAATCACCTCTATATTAATCATTACTTTTTGTACTAAAAGACTTCACAGTCTGCCAAAGTGATATACTATTTTGAGATTTGAAGGAAGTTACCCTCATTTATTACCTATTACTTTTTAATAATAATATATTAAGAATTACATTTTTCACTTGGTCCATGTTGTTTTTATAATTTTACTGACAAACTCTTGGTAAAAGAAGAGAAAAGTGGGCAATGCTTAGCAAGTGTCATTTTGACACCAAACAAATACAATAAGGGGATAGGTAATAGCCGAATCCATTCTAGGGTTAATAATTTCTCTTCGGTTGGCGTCTACACCTATGCAGATATATTTAGATACCTACCTAATTTATTATAGACCTAATAGTGATAGACAGGTGTTCTGCTTAGAAGAGCTATACAAAAAAGAAACGGTAATCTTTTTTGTAATCATTTTCAGCGTTTTTCTTGACAATAAGATTGACGTTGCTAATGACGCGCCGGAATCTGACAGATACATCAACGCTATTTTATTTATTTTGCTTCCGAGACTGCAAGGCAGCGGAACCTTTGCTTTCACATTCGAAATGAAAAATTTTTTTTTTGCTCCAAAATCAAAATTTCTACTCGCATTTTGCGTTTCAGAGCCTCCTGAACAAATTTGGTTCCGTGTCTGTCTGTCTGTATGTCTGTCCGTCCACATTTCCTTGTAACAGCCATAACTTCCACAATTTTGATCCGATTTTAACCAAATTTTCAGGGGTCGTGCGGGTTAAGCTCTAGAGGGTCCCCTATCAACTTCATCATGATCGAATCAACGGTAGCCTCTGCGCAGGCGCAAACAAAATTGTCTTGTTTCGGTCATAACTCAGGCAATTGTGAACGGATTTTGGTCAGATTTTCAGGGATGATGCGGGCAAAGTTTCTTGAGGTCCCGTATCACATTCTTTGCGATCATCAGCAGCGGTACGCTAGGCGCATGCGCGAAAGTGATGTTTTTGTTACGGCCACAGCTTAGTTATGAGGAACATGCGGACTACATCCTGGATGGTCCCATATTAAAATCAAAATTTTCCTTATTAATTTCATTTATTATATACCATTCAGCTTCCAAATTCCCACCTTATTAATTCCCTGATGCCAGAACCGGTCGTTTCTAGTTTTCTGGAATTTAATGGTGACGTACTGTAAGGTTACGAGGAATTTTTTCCTTCAATGCTGAGGTGGAGGACCCTCCCAACTTCTAGGGCCCATGAGCTCAGTATTGTCAACATCTTCGTGATGACCTGACATGGGATCTACCCTGTACCCCTTTTCGATTTCTCCAAGTTTGTAATTAATTAATCGGCATCTAAGTAGGTCATAAAGGTATTTTTAGTCTTATAATCTTTTCAATTAGGCCTGATAACCACCATGTGCCGTGGACTTTTAGGACTGCCTTCTTAGGACTAGCATTCCTCAATATCTAGGTATGGGGAAAAATTACCTTAGCATATTCCCATTTCAGGTATGTAACCATTCTTCTACCAATGCTCGCAAAACTCTTTTTCGTTCCGACATTTTAAAATGGGCAGACCAAAGTTTTCTAACAGGCTGTCGCTCAATGCAGCACCCTCGGCATCAGCGTCAGATGACAGTAAATGTTGTTCTCATGAGCACCCAATTATTTCTTCTTTCTGTGTGTGTATCACATTACAGGGCATGATTGAAAAACGAAATGAGTCTCTACTTCAACGAGGAACAACGGGCATTTTTCAGCGTGCATGCGTGCGTTTGTGTTCTGCGCTAGAGGTCAGAATTTTAGAGCTATCAACTTGAAATTTGGTATCAACAAACAATCATGTTTGGCATAGTTTTCGCCAGACGGAATCGACTGAAACCACTATAAAAGCTTTAGAATTTGTCATTACGATATGTTCATTCCATCAAAGATCTAGTTTGATAGCTAAAAATCTGTATGTTCCTCAAACATCTCGAGACACCGGGTCAGCGAACCCACTAGTTTTTTCCCGAACCATCGAATCAATAATAAACATAATTCGCTCCACTCGATCGAATTTCATCACCCGTATCCTTCGTAAAGCCGTACGTAGAAAAACGATAACCGATCCGTATTAATGCCTTACATGATTTCCAATTCTGGAGAATCTCCAGGTCCGCACCTGCCGTTCCAGATATGAATTCAATATTATTTATATCGACGGTGGAGCTGGGTTGGAAACGTCTTGTGGGCAAAAGGATGAATCATATTTTATTCATAACGTACCCTTAACACCGTCTTCCACCCTCAAACCCGTTGCGTGATCTTCTATTTAAACGCATAAATAAGACATCCTGCCATCTGGGGGCGGTTTGAGGTCGTGTCCCTGCGGGATTTCGACGTGAATCGGCCCTCGAACCAATTTGACAAGGAGGTAATAATGTTCTGGGTAATTACACCAATTAGTGTTATGGTAAACAGGGATTGAACTGATATTATCTTGCAATAGGTATATTATCAATAACAAGGGGATTGATTCTCTTTGTGTTGTGAAGTCTTGAATATAAGCAAATTTTGATACCAGGAATTCTTCACGGAAAATTTCAGTAAAAAGCCGGAGGCTTGACGACCACAATTATTAGTAGGCAAAAAATAAACCTCCAAAATCAAAATTTCCTATCTCAATTTACGTTTTGAACCGCCTTGAAAATGTTCAACACCATTTCTATGTATTTGTGTGCCTGTCTATCCTTCCGATTAGGCAATTAGGAAATTGCGATCCCACTCTGAGTGAATTGTCTAAGATAACAAGGATTTAGCCCTAGAACTGCTTATAGTTGCCGGGTGAATGGTTGACACAACGCGTGAATATGAAATCCTGTAGCGATTAATTGATGCAGTTTTCATTCGATTCCAATGAAGATCTTGGAGATGGTGCGGTTTAAGGTCGGCATTTTCCCCTAAATCCATTGATCTTTGATTTTATGATAGATCTTTCAAGGCCCGACCTTCACAATCCCAAAAAATTTAATCTAAATCTGATGAAAACTTGAGAAGTTTAAGAGTTTTACAACGAGTTTACAATTATGTGAGCAAGCGGAGAAACCAAAATTGATCCGGCAAACAAGAAAACTCCACCTGTACAACTCCTGGGCATTTCTTCGAAATTGGACCAGGTATGTTCGTACAGTCTTGCCCTTTGCGAATATTTGCGGGTACACGGATTGTTCGAACGGTCTGAAAATAAGACTGTGATTTCATTATTTCCCAACTATGATCACGCTGTTTCTTCTTCTTTGCAAACTCGGGTACAACACCAATAGCGTTCATTCAATTGGATACATTTCAGGAAATCTGTGAGGAGCTTCGCCCTATAGCACTAGATTTTCTACCTTCTCTTTAAACACCTTCCGTAAACGTTATTATGTTCTTTTACGTAGTTCAGCAAGATTGATCAATTACTTCTGCTTTTTACAAGTGATATTTCGTGTATTGAATAAAATGAAAGTTAATTAAGGACGTTGTCTATATCGAAGGAATTAAGATTTACAACGTTAGATAGATTTCAAAGGTTGGATCATAATCAGTACCTAATAAACAACAAGTGAATATATATCAGATGGGCCACTGCTTATTATAGTCTCGTGAAGCTAGAATTCCATTGGTTGATAGAGAGAAAGGGGCAAGAAGATACAGCCAATCAAGTGCAAGCAAAGTGAAAAGGGGATTGTCACTAATCAGATGAAGTGAAGGGGAGGGAGGAAGTTACTCAAACTGATTTTAACATCCTGAAGGAGGTTTCAGTCGGTAAATAAGTGGACCTTTCTAAGGTTAAATAAATTTAGGGATATCCTCATTTATACATTAACCACACCAACCACTTTTGACAATTTCGGATTTTTCAAGTACATTCAACATACCACTCTTTGGACGGAAATGAATAAGTTATACAAACTGTTTATCTGTCAAATCAAAACCATAACTATCTCTGGATTCCTTAACGTAATATAGCAAATACAGATGCACCCTCGTTGCCCCTGATATTCTCTTTATGCTTGTTTATTACTTTCCGGAATTCCCTAAAAGTAGGGTATATGTGTTGAACATTCGAATTGATACTAATAATATTTGAATAGTCGAAAATAATTTTATAAATTAAACGTTGCTTATCTAATAAAAATATTGGCATCACAGCCGACAAATCATCTGAAAATCTCTGAAATTTGAAACTTTGTCTCACAATAGCATATAGATAAACTGAGATACCATTTTACGTATTTATTTTTAGGCGTCTCTCCCTCACACACAACGGTCGTCCCCTTTACCCTTAGACGAGAGCTTTCAGGCATCTTACGTGTCCTACTTCAGATACATCCATAGCTGTACCACAGAAAAACGGTGGAATTTCTTCGAGATTTTTATGCACGGAATTTCTTTTGAGAGGAGCAGGTCTCGGGGTTTCAAATAAATCAATAAACTGAAACGAATATTTTCAGGATAAGCTCCGTTTTGGCTTTTGAAACTTTGGTTCGTCGTCGTAGATTCCACAAGTGTCCTCCGCAACAATCGTTTCATGTGACAGCGTGCCACACACAAAAAGCCAACAGTTCAGTCGCTCGTACAAAATTAAATATGACTGCTGAGGGCAGCAACTACTCATTTCGGTTCTGAACAACAAAGCGACGGGGGACAAGAGACCTCAGAAATGTGACCTCGAGCCCCCCTTTCATGTGTATTTCAAAAGATAACGCTCCCGTCTGATTCAAAGCCGTTTAAATTGGGTTTTAATGTAAGAAACCTAATTCGACGCCAGGGGACCGTATGAAAATAACCCCTTTCTCAACACCCGCCGCCTTGTCCCGGGGCCTTTTGTCGCGATGCGAGAAAATCGAGTTTAATTTCCTCCCAAGGAACGTTTAGGGTGAGTGAGCGTTCCCTATACTATTTCATTTATCATTTCCATAGTAGTATCAGGTAGTATCACGAATTTCAAGATACAAAGAGCAAAAGACCAGTATGCCAGTTAAGCTCATTTGAGTTATTGAAAAGCTACAATAGAGGTAGGTACTTACAAAGGACATGGTTACATTGTAGTATCGCTAATTTGAGCTACAAAGACCTTCAGACCCACTGATGTCAGTAACGTCTATTTTATCAATTGAAAACCTTTACAAGAGGTAGTTCACCCACTACCAGGTACCTACCTATCTTTCTGCGAAGCATATTCTCACACTTATTATATTCACTCTGTATTATATCAAGATATTCGTAATTGAACCCTCCACGTCTTATTACTCTGACTCGCTTTATTTTTGCTTCTCATTTTGTTCTCATAACAACGATTTCTCACCATCTGTTAGACCGATTTCGTTCGAACTCGTAGGTAGTTGGGTATATGTTCTAGAAAAATTCCCCATCAATTACGTCACGTTTGTTGTTGTAATAACCGCTGCGCATGTGCGAAATTAATATCGATTGGCGCACGCTAAACTCCGAGTCTAATGAATCGATTTTGATGAAATTTTCAGGAAATGCGCCGGTTAGTTTTTAAACAGTCTCCTATAACTTTCATTACCGGAATAGTGATCCGTGCGAACGCGCAAACTTTGGTTTCTTATAACGTCAATTTATGTTCACGAACTAAATCACTCGCGACGAAATTGTGGAAACCCATTTAAAAACGGAAGTTAGTGAAAAACGTTGTCTATTTCCACGAAAAATAAAGAGTTACTCTGTTAAATCGATTTCGACGGTTAGGCCATCATCAGTAACAAACAATAACTAGTTATTGTTTGTTACTGATGATGGCCTAACCGTCGAAATCGATTTAACTCTTTATTTTTCGTGGAAATAGACAACGTGTTTCACTAACTTCCGTTTTTAATTTATGTTCATCTATTGGTCCGATTTCGTTGAACTCGAGGAATAGATGGGTATATGTCCCAAAAGAATTCCCATTGAATGATATCGCGATTTATGGGGCAATAACAATAGCGCATGCGCAAAACTGAAATTGATCAACACAGACTAAACTCCGAGACTAATGGACCGATTTTCATGAAATTTTCAGGGATTGTGCGGCTTAGCTCCCAGGCGGTTCCCTATAAACTTCAAAGACAGTTGGATTAATAGTAGTCTTAGGTTAATTTCTAATTAATACGCATAGGTTAATTTCTTATTACGTCGATTCTTATCATCTGTTGGTCCGATTTCGTTCAAACTCGAAAGATTGTTGGATACAGGATGATGCCCTTTATATATTTTATCGCATTTGCTTGAATTTATAGGCAACTATTGCGTTTACGCTAAATCAATATTGGATGACACTCCGAGAATAATGAACCAATTCTGATGAAATTTTCAGTTATGTATTGTGTGGGTTAACCTTTCCACAATTCCCGCAAATACAAACATGAATTATAGCTCTAATTTGCATTCTAGCATGTATACACATGTATTCAATTCATTTCGACGCGTACTTTATTCTTCAACTAATTCTATGCGTCAATGATATGATATGTGAGGAAGTTATACTACCCACACAACTTGACAGACATCTTCAATTAAATGATCATCTTTAAAAGTTTTCAACGACATCTATGTCCTTCAAATCATTTTGTTTCCCTGTCAATACCCCATGTACATAACGAAAGACTTCTAGACTATTCTCCAATATTAATTTACTTTGTATGAAACCAAATGGTATGTTCACCGCTTAAAACCATACTATGACATATAAATCGGTATTCTGATATTCGGGTAACCCTTTGATTACATTTGGTTGACAAATCTTGATCACCTGTATGAGCTGTTTGGCAAATCTCTTCCCAAATCAAACGAGTTTGTAATTTGAAACGGGTTCTCTTTGGCAAACGAAGGATAGAATTTATTATAATCGCGCTACCTGAAACAGGTACAGTAGAATTACCA
>CM061044.1:32154710-32252210 GCA_030762985.1 Adelphocoris suturalis | reverse complement strand
CAATCAGAGGATTGTTGTTGGAAATAATGGAAGTATATCTGCAAATCCCAGAGATCAATAATCTCATAAGCCCAAACGAATATATTTTATTTAATATGAGACTTAAACTTTGTACATTATACTTGGGAAGACGATTATTTAGTTTCGGTGAGATCCCACGGAAATCAACTCCTCCAACCATTAAAACATTAGGGAAAGAAGAGAGGCCTGTCTTCAATAGAATAGGAACTATGGTAGTCACCTTCGTTTCCTTTGAACGCTTATCAAAAGGAAATCGAGAAACCATAAGGGTTGAATGCTTAAATACATTAATGGTAGGTGTGGGCGTCAAAATTTTAGTAGATAAACTACTCAATCTCAATCTTAGATCATTATTTTCCGATGAGAACCCATCAATTTTCAGTTTCATGACGTAATATCATCTTTCAATTTTGAAGTCTGAACTTTTAAATATTATTTTAGCAGAATCCAGCTCCTTTTCATTCTCCTGAAGTTTAGTAATAACATCATCACGCTGCACTAAAAGTGTATTTATGCGTCCTTTCAGTGAATCTTCATTCAGTATACAATCGCAATCAAAGTCTATCTGAGTCCACACGGAGACAACAGATTTAATAACGGGTATCTTGATCACTTTTTGTTGTGCTGACGAATTATTAGACTTGGGAGTAATAACAGACTTTGTTTGTTTTGGAGATGAAGTTATAGAAGCTTTTGGTATAGTACCAGTTGATCGAAGCTTCATAGGCAGAGGTATATCGTTAGACTATCAGTAAATAAAATCAGATTCGCCTTGTGAATGACCCGATTTGGAGTACCAGGATGGAAAGGGTCAGAGGGAGAACGATTGATGCAATGTTTACAATCGAGATGTGAGAAACGGTGAGGATCAAATGGATGGGATAACGACGCAAGCGCTAATCGCACGAACGATTGGCATCGCTGAAGTGAGAGTCGATCGTCAAAACCCGCGTGGGGAACTTCTAGAATGAATAACTAAGTGGGTATACAACTCACCGAACGAAGACTGAATACAGTGGAAGGAAACCGACGAATCCGGTAGTACACCGAAATTCAGCGAAATCGGAACACCACCATTCACCGGTTATAACCAAACAAATATATAGAGCGACGTGTACGTCAAGCAGCTCTGGCCAGATTACATCCATACCAAGTTTCATCAGAATCGGACGTCGGGAAGTGGCATGTGAAACGATTTTAAGAGTACATACATCATACATACATCAGCGGACAAAGTTAACAATAACTAATATTTCCTTTAAAAAAAAAAAAAAAAATCCGGTTGACCCGTTGACTAAGACATTTTCAATGTAAACTCGGCCCTTCGGGCCTCGCCAGGGGGCAAGCCCCCTAGACCCCCGGATGGTTACTGCTTAGATCCTTCGGCTAAAATTCAAGAAACATGGAACATGCTTTAGCCGTGTTTTATTTGTTTGCTGTTTCCTTTTACTATGAATTTGTTGTCTGTTGTTTTAATTTAGCTCTTTATGGGCCTGCTGTTCACATTACTTTCCACTCTGTTGAGAAGTTGGGAAAGTAGAAATGGACATTACTTTCCACTCTGTTGGGATGTTGGGAAAGTAAAAGTGGACATTACTTTCCACTCTGTTGGGATGTTGGGAAAGTAGAAGTGGATATTACTTTCCACTCTGTTGGGATGTTGGGAAAGTAAAAAATCCCGCGCTACTTTCGTTCCACGGTTTCGTCACGTTTTTGCCCAGTTAGGTGATGGCTGTTCCATGCTAAAAAAAAGGGAAAACATTGTAGCTGGAAACAGGTAGCTCTGAATGAACGACTAAAACCAGCTTTATGCTTGGCTCAACTTTAAATTTAAACTTGCACTCCAAGGCTAATTGCAACTCTTCAACGGGTTTTTAAACCACATTCCATCCAAACATTGATTCCAATCCATAACATGGAAAAAATAACTTTTTTAAATCGATTTTTGGCCAAGTGTTTGTTGTTCTCAAACTACAGAGAGCCGTCCGTCGAGCCGTCCAGAGGATTTATACGGAACTAGTGGACCAAAGTTTATGAAACTTGGGTTATCAATCATCAGGTCTACATTCGCGAATACTTGGTCCTAGATGCCCGGCATCGATTTCAATCAACTGAATGGCTGAAATATTTTAAAATCCTGATCTCATAAACAGTAATGGTGCGTGCGTGTGTGTAGGTGTTTTTTTTTTTCTTGTTTTTTAAGTTTTCCTCACACTAGTAACCCTAGCACGAGGGAATTTATTCGGGCCTGCTCCCATAACGATTACAAGCGATTCGATACATACAAAATTACAATTATTAGCTATTTACAATAACTCAAAGCCGCATCTTTTGCACAGGCATCTGCCTCTTCGGTGTGTGTGTATTGATAGATATTCCAAAAAATCGAATGAAACCATCCGGATCGCTGTCAGATCGCTGTCGTTTGCTCTCCCTGAGGACTAGTCCTTTGACAGAGAATGTCTGGGGCTGCAAGTACAAGTAGCAACATCTTTACATTACTCAAAGTCAATCTTAAAGTTCATTAATGACCGCATGAAAGTGTAAGTGGTTGTAAAATCGGAACATGGTGAAACTAGCCTTACGAATTCCGACGATTGTATCAGTACATATATAATTCCAATAGAATGCTGACTTCGAGAAATCGAGTTTACTAAAGGTAATTTCTGTCCCTATGGATGGACTGGTGAAGCTACTAGGAGACTAAATGGAGACTGTAACACCCACAGTCGGGGGCCTCTCACTCGATCTTGGGGTACCTGTTTGCATTGTACTACAGGCGGAGCTGAGTGCTGAGTGATCTAGCACACTGTACCAAATGAACAGGTTGGTAGAGTGTGCCGGCACCTGGGAGGGAAGTCTACCAGTACATTCCCTGCCCTTTAGCTTTGGACTTCAGCTTCCAGACTGGGTAAGCAACCACTGCCACCACGAACCCCAACGCTATTGAGAGGGTAGGGGGGAGGGAATCTTTTAATCAACCTAGGTCATTTTTTAGGGAACTTCCTTCCATCCCTCTTTTCCTTCTTCACTTCCCTCAAACTCCCTAATCCATATCGCTGGCAGCAAGTACCTTAGAATCCTTCACATAACATAGTACAAATTCTATCAAATGAGAATAGATTGCCTTTTTGCTCATTTCGAATTCTGCAAGATCGGTACTACATTTTGCCAGCTCAGTATAATAGAAATCATCATTATACGTAGTAATGAGAATTGCATAAAAACTGGACTGCCTGTTGTGCTTCTATGCATATTATATTAGAATTTCTCGCAGATACCTTGGAATCCTCTACGTTGGTTCAATCTTGGAAATTAAAACCCGACGGTGATGTAGGTACGACATTTCCGGGCGGTAACAGCTCCTTACGTAGGCAGGTAAACTATTGTTGGGGGAACCCCTGGGAAAAACGATTGAAACAAACTACCCATGGATCGGGCGTCCAACGAGAAAAACCGGTCGTACGACACCTAATCACTCACGATACGACCTTGAAAGCTGTTCCACACGCTTCCAGCTCCCGAGGGCGGTCTATTGTGTTTTTCCGGTTATCGTCGAGCTCATCCCGAAAGCGAAAACGTCGAGGTTCTGGGGGGATAATTGCGGGAACTCACCGCTAGTCGCGTCCCTCATTCTATCGGAAAGATAAGGAAAGGGAATTCAACTCACCAACGCTCTTATTTCACGGCAGAATGAATACAAACACCTTCCTTTGAGAATCTGAGTACCAATCTTCACCCACATGGTTACCAATCTATATTTTGTTTGAGAGTGGCGAAAAAATGTACAGCACATCAACATTCTCGTTTTAGTAATTTTTTTGTGAGTGGGGGTAACTGTACTATACTAACCTGGGCTAGACATGAAGCTCCGGAAGTTGTTTTAGAGGGTGGGTCCAGGTCAGCTTGGAAGCACTTTCTTTCAGTACAAAACTCCTATGAACCTAATGATTTCAATAACCCGTCTGAAATGGAGCTCGTGATATCATTCGTCTCACGTTGTCCCAGAGAAGCTCTCAATCAGATGTCAACTTCCTAGGGAGAAAAGGGGATAACTTAGCTCATTCGTCACACAAAGTAATCAAACAGAATACTGCAACCAACTTAGTTTGTTTACCTACGAGAGGTTTCCAGAAGGAAGTTGGAGGAGGAGAAAGTTGCATTAATTAGTTAAGAGCTTTCCAACAAATGGTGAACGAGTTTTGAAGGTTGGAGAATAAGCAAGTTACATTACCTAGTAACGATTGATGTACGTGAACTGGACGAGGAAATCTTATGAGTCAAAACATTCCTTGTAGAAAGCACTGGAGACCATAGATATGTCTTGGAAGGACGTATAGTCCTTCCTAAGCCTACAGTCAAGTTGAGAAGCTGTTATTTCATTCTTCTCTTCCTGTGTCATAGAGACACCCTATCGAATTTCAACATCCTAGGATGGAAAGGAGATAATTTACTCACTTAAGTAATTTGATTACTTTGCTGATCAGGAAAGATCTATTCCTGTATTGAACAGAAGAGAAATCAGCTCAATCAGCTGATCAGGATTTCATTCGTCTCCTAATGTCCCTGAGTGGCTCTTCATCAAATTTCACATTCCTAGGGTGAACAGAAGAGGATTAATCTTGCTCGGCTGATTAGTTCGTGTCATGATGTCACCGAGAAACTCCCGAATACCTTTCAGCTTCCTATAGGGTGAACGGGAGATAACTTTATCAACTCGTTCTTAGCTCAATTTATAAGCCTCGCCTTGACCGAATTACGTTTTTACACCTCCAGAATTGCTTAAGTACAGTTCCACTACTTTGCGTGTAGCTCAGCTGCTTTTACCTTCGTAGAAGTTTAGGCAGCTCAAGATTTTTAGCATTCATTTAGATATTTAGAACGAGACGTAAACCATTTCCGTCGGGTGAAAACTGTCAGAATGACATTTCCGTCGGATGAAAGCTGTCAGAATTACATTTCACTAGAACGGCTCCGTGGAATAGCGGAATTCATTAGCAATCCCTTCCGTTACCTGACGTGGTATTCCACATTGGTCACTCAAATTTTTTTACTAACCCTCAGAGCATAAGACATATCCGTACCAATAACATGTACCGTATTTTCGTCATCTTATTTTCCCACCCGAAATATATGGTTTTTGCAAGGGAGGGGTCTCTACGACGAAATCCTATTCCACGGAAATAAGAAAAAACAAGTTATTACACAAAGATTTATTAAATCCTGTATTAAATCTCCCTTATGTGCAGGATCCTGGTCAATATAAAATATAATGTCAAAGATGACATGTGTTAGTAAAAGTGTAAAACTCAATTATAGTGGAGTTGGGGAGATCTTCGAGTGTTACCATACGATTCAGCGTGAAAAAATAAGTAGAAACCAGCTCCAAACTCGTCATTTCAAAGAAGGTCATTTTTCACAAAAACCCTCGATTTCATTGAAAACCCCATATTTGTCTAAAGTACCTATACATAGTTTTCTTCTCTAATTAGCAAAGTAAAAGTAAAATTGACTACACCGTTGAAAAGTTGAGATTCTGAAGACGTTTTTTCCCGTAGCGTGTTATTTCTAAAATAGTCTTTTCTGCAAACCGACAAATGGAAAAAAAATCAAATTCTGAGAAGTTTTCAAAGTTTTCTTCTTAGTCCATTTTTTAAGTATAAAAATGGCTCAAAAAATATTGGTTTGGGAAGAGGTAGATGATAAATTTAACGTTCTCTCCAACGATGTCCTTATTCTTAAGTTTGAAGTGATTCCAAGGGAAGTTATGGCCGTTTTAATGTCATTAGGTACAAAACATGAAAACTATCTTAAAAATTGAAGTAGTTGAAAACTAAGCGTTAAAAATAAAAAAAATCTCTCGGAGGAACATCCGAGTTTGATGAACTTAAGTTGGGACACCCTGTATATCTCTAATATGTATCCAACCTATCTCGCACCTTGTCACTCTTTACAGTGATCATATTACTGGGAGAATTTGGGCATGGGCCATCATCGTTTAGGTCACGTGAATTTGCAGTTTCCTCTAGCTCGTACAAGCCTAATAATGATGTACTGGTCGTATGAAATGTAGTTGAAGCTCCTTACCTCCAATCAGACCAACAAAGCAAGTCATCATTACGCAATAAGATTAGAAACTAAAATCACTCAATACTCTTCACCACTTTAATGTGTTCACTGTATCCAAAAACGAATAGAGTGCAACTTCTTGACTCAAATATAGTCCTTTGGTCTATCGGAAAGGATTTTTCTGTTGCTTTTAATGAATTAACAATAATTTACAAATCGCTGATGGTGTTAAAGAGAGAAAAAGACAGATTAACAATTTTGATAAAACAACCTTAGCTAAGGCTTAACAAATTAGTTTTAGGTAGACAGGGTGTCCGATTCTATGGTGATACAGTTCTCTGCTGAAGCAAGAATGACCACTACACTCATTAATGTATGCATTTTTATTACTTTGAAGATAACAATTATTAATCGATAAATTGTAGAGCGACAAAGAACTAGGAAACATCAAAAACTCAATGTACCTACAATTCAACCTCTCTCGTCTTGTTTATTTGTCACAGCCTCCGAAGGTGGTCATTCTATTAATATGAGTGGAGTTAATTTGGTAACAGTGAAGCCTTACACAAAACTTTGACAAATAACAAGGATGAAAATGGCGGCGGTAAACAACATCGTTAATTTCAACAAGATCGTTAATGTCGCCGTACCCCCTTCAACCCCTCTAAAATGAAGTATCTACTGGTTTTTCCACTGGGATCACCAATGATCAAAATATTACATTAATTGTATTCACGTCTATGATAATTTGTGAATGTACTATTACACAGTAATAGATGGTCTTAAAGATACTAAGAATGCCATCCTATCTTGTAAATAAATCGAAACCATCTTGAAAAAAAAACATTGTGGAAATTTATAGTTGTTTATAGTTCACCGTTCTAAAATGCAAGAATCTTGAAATGTGTTTATTGCGCTAAAATCATCAATTCTCCCCAAGGGCAAGATATTTATCCGCTGTCCGTTGGCATATGGAAGATTGCCGATTTCATCGTTCACCGAAGCAATAGTAGTGCAATTACGAACGCGTTATGTCTTATTCAAAGACCGGGAAAAAATCCAATCCCGGATGAAACGAAATCAATTTATTGCCGTCCCTCTTCTTCCAATATGAATGAATAGCGTTCTTTTCCTCATACCCTGAGAGACTTGACGAAATAAGCAAGAGGGGAAAAAACCTCGAAGCAAACAGTGGATTGTATAGAAATAAGGTAGGAACAGCAATGTCATCCAGGAAACTATTGGAAATTATTTCGAAAGGAGGAGAGATATTAGATGGTTTCGCTGGGACAATAGCAAGCAGGGAGGGAGGACGTGCTTGGCAAGCTGAAATGCTTTTGTTCCTTGGACGTCTCTCCCCAGTAAATGACGAAGCTTTGTCCTATCTGAGAGAAGCCACGCTTCATTTCTCCTTTAGTATTTACCGGCTAATGCTTCCGAGGTACTTCATTTCAGAAGCGGACGACCGGTTTTGTCAAATGGGCGTGTGCCGGGTCGTTGAAGATTGAATTCCGTATCGCCACCAACAGTTGAATGGTTCTTCGAGAAACTGGTGGACTTTTGCAATATGAAATTCCGGTTTCGAAAACTCTTAAAAAAAAGAAAAAAAATTAATCTCAAATCTTGACAGAATGTGGACCTAGCTCCTTGGGAGAACAGGAGAGAATTTTTGTCACTCAGCTGATTAGGGAAGAGCTCATCATTTCAATCGTCTCATAATGTCCCAGAGAGTCTCACTATCAAATTTCAACTTCCGCATTTCTTTCCAGTCTAATAGTGGTTGCAATCATGTTTACAAAATTAACTAAAAAAGATTAACCTGTATGTAACAAATTATTCATTCAACCATGCTCATACCTAAGATTGTTAGCTACGCACTGCGCGGTGGTTATCATAATACGGTTAGGTAAATCGAGAGCTTGCCAACGACTGGCGAACGATTTTTGAACGATGATAAATGCCTAAGATACAGTGCCGTAGAAACGATTTGGTTGTAAGCGATAATCATCAGAAAATAGGAGCGTAACGCAATAAATGTCACGTTAAGGTAATTTTGTCTGATTTTTGCCGGGTTATGATGACAAAAACATGTTCCATGTTAATAATTCTTCGCATCATTCAGGAACTTAATTCTGCATCTAACAACAGCCAAGGATACAGAAGAACCCGTGATCAGTGACCAACGTCTATTTCAATAAGCATGGTTAAATTAATGCTACACGCTGATATATTGTATTGGTATGTCTCATTGCACTGTGAATGTTTTTACTCTTCCCCATTTACTGGAAGTGGTTTGCATATTTGAATGGAAGCGCTTACCCAAATTCTCTTTGAATATTTGGCTCCCCAATTCGGTACTTATAGGTGATTTGGTTCTTTGATATTACATTCACCTTGCTAAGAGCTGTAACGATCGATGCTCACGCAGTAAGTCACAACAACTAGGTTCGTTTAAGTTCGCATGTTTACATATGCGCGGCGCTACTGAGTACCTCATTTCCCGAGATATTGAATAGTGCAGTAAATAGAACTAATACCGCCAGCAGCGCCTAAATTATTCCTAATTCAGAGTATCAGCGGCACTTAGCAACGGCCACAGGTCGTAAATCATCAACTGACCCTGTTTCAAGCCTTGAAGAGTGAAAAGTGTGGATTAGATAGGTACCACTAGAACGCAAGTTTTCAGCAATGGTTCCTGAATTCATTAGATACGTACTAGAAATAAGGTGAACCTGAGTGAGGGGGGGAGGGGTGATTACAGCTCCTCTTTGATCAACTTTGTTTCAATATTACCTACATCATTTAGAGTAATTTGGGAATAGAGTAATATAGGAAAGTGAGAAAACGTGTTTTATGACAACAGTCTGCGAGAGTCACATATAGTTCGGAGGAAGATACAGTAGAGTAGTAAAAAAAAAGTAAAGTAAACAGTCATTTCAGGTTGAGACTCACGTCCGAGTGCCTCAGGTGGCGTGGACGGCATTAGCTGTCCTCCGATTGGAGTATAAGAATCAGTTTAAAGGACTAAGAGTCTGCTGCGTTAGTTACAGCGCCAAACTCCGTCCAATACATATGTTGATATGCTATTTGGATGTCATTGTGCACCGTGCTATCCTAGGCAATGATAGTGCTGTTAAACTCGTACGCCCTACAAAGCTCATCTAATAGGAGGTGCGATTATGATAGGTAACGGGACAATGAAGAGGTTGTGGAAAAGGTTTGCTGTGGATGGGAAGGAATTAGCATTTCCGGCTATATGAATAACCTCCCAGCTACATTTGTTTCTACCGCAAAGCCGAAGACACTGACTACTGTTTTTTCCGTTGTAAGATACGAATCCAGAACATTATTTCATACTTCCTAATATTAGGCTAATGCTCTGCTCAAACCTTGGGAGTTGAATGGATGTACTCATGAGAGACGAGAAGTCGGCAAGAATTTGAGGATTGGCATGGATATCTTCGGTCTCCTTGCACGAGTATTGAGATCTACTGGGCTGTAGCCAAACATATCGTACTATCCCTCGAAGCCGGACGTACAGTTCTTGCATATTTTGGTGCTTCGATTATGGAGTTCCCACAGCAAAAGTATGTAAAAAGATTAGTACCCCATAATGAAGTAACCTCTGATGTGCTGGGTCCGTGTTTCATACTCTTGAGTTACTCAATGTCAGATGCAGCTACGCAGTTCCAGCTCAAGGCCAAATTTAAAGTGATGGCTCATCTCTCCGGAACCTAGCCATGAAAGTACTAACGTACTGTTTCTTTTCATTCCAGAAAGCTTTACTTAGGTATGAGTACATTTCGGTAACGACTTCAAAAATATTGCATATTCAAACACAACGTCCGAAATACATTTTTGTTCATAAAAACGATTTTAAAAATTTATGGAAAACTTGAATACTATTTGATTTTTATAAATATATATATATAGTAGGTATACCTCAGATGAGTAAACTTCAGGGACGCCACACGAGCCATACCTGCAACAAAATGAATGATGATCAGATTGGCTTAGTAAAGTTCGTTCAAAGACAGATAAGCAAACAATGAGGGATTCAAGATGAAACTATTTATTTATTGTGATTCTATTGCATCGATAAGAACATTTCTTACAAACCATTCTTCATCAATATGAACAGATCCAGGACTTACTGATAGGTTCAGAATAAAGTCCGTGTTCTATGAAATTTTAACTACTAGCTACATACCGTAAAAAACACTTACGAGCAAGGTACTTATTGACAAAACAATGCATTGTTTAGCAAAAAAAAAAAAAAAAAAAAAAAAAAAAAAAAAAAAAAAACAGGAAAGATAAAACAAAGATTAAAAAGTATTATAAATTCTTTATGGAAATCCGTTTTGAGGCATCTTGCAAGGGTACCAATTTATATATATATATATATATATATATATATATATATATATATATATATATATATATATAGTATTTTACCTTTTAGTTAAACCTTTTTCGCAATGATTTAAACCTTTTTTACTTTAAATTAAACCTTTTTAAATTGATTTAAACCTTTTTTACTTTCATTTAATCTTTTTTTACTTTCATTCAAACCTTTTTTACTTTCATTAACCCTTATTCACTTTCATTTAAACATTTTTTACATTGAATTCAACCTTGGAAGAGAATGTTAATTTGTGTAAAAAATAAACTCGTGAATGATACACTGGCTGCCAGAGTTGAAAGCAGGTGCCTATCCCCGTGCCGATCAAGAAAGAAAGACAGATTCAGTTGCCTCATTTCTCCTAAGAAGAAGACGATCCGTATTTACCCAAGTCTGCGTAACTGGGGTACCTCCTGTTTGTCAAGACTAGCTTAAAGCGATTACTACTGAAATAAAGTTTTCAACTGTTTTCTGTTGAACCGTGAAGTGTCTTCTTTTCAACTGTGAAGTTATTCATTCGTTCATTTTGTTCAAAAATTCATTTTCTTACTTGGGAATAGAAGAAGGTTTAATTCAACGTAAAAAATGTTTAAATGGAAGTGAAAAAGGTTTAAATGAAAGTTAAAGAGGTTTAATTTGAAGTAAAATAGTTTTAAATCATTACAATTGCTATATATATGCGATTTTTTCAACTTTTCCCGGGCAATAATGGACCTATTTAGATGAATCTTGAAGCAACCTACAGGTTTTGAAATTCCCCATGGGATCGTTCCTCTGCAATTTTCAAATTTCAAAATTTTCAAAGTTGGATACCATTTAATAATTTCACTTTCAAATTTCGAGGTTTGTGGGATCTAGAGGTTTCGAAAATAGAAAGAACGTCACAAGAATCATTGAAATTGGTCACTTAGGTATTGGCTGAGAAAAATTGAATAAACCGTTTGGCCGTATTTTGAATTTGAAGGGGGCTTTGAGCCGTGTTCTGGATCAGACAGAGCGCATCTACCGCTGGGTATCACTATATTCGAGTCAATCACCTTTCTTGCTCATTTGGTTAGAAAGGCACCAGTCGGTCGGCTTTCGGAGACCTTACGGAGCCTCCAGCCTCCTTAATGCTACATCAAACGTAGCTATATATATATACTCTTTAGTTTTATACAGCGGATATTAAAAAAATCCTTTCTTTTTCCAGAAGAATGGATGAGGTTATTGGACAACACTTTTTGAACACAATTTGGGGATAAAATATTCAAATTCCTACAAGAAAACTATTGCAGTTAGAAAAAAAAAACTTGAAAGTTGTCAAAAAACTAATTGAAGTCGTAGATTTAGGATGTTTTGAAATAGATTTATCGGAGAAAAGGACGAAAATATGTTGGAATCAAGGGGTATGTATACTCGGAATCAGTGTGGGATTTCCTATTGGATGGGAGGCAAAAAATAATTTTGCCTAGATAGTTCGGATCGAGCCAAGTGGGCGGCTGGGTTTCTCGCTTTGACTTAGTCTTCTGAAGGTTAAAAACTTGAGTTTTTCGAACAACTAATTAACATTTAACAAATAGGTATCATAGGTATCCTCACTTTCAAACTGCTACAATATTAACCTAATAGGCTAATATTCTAGCCGTTTGAGAGTGAGGATCAATACGACCTACGATTTATGGTATAACTATAGCCGTTAATTAATTTCTGTTGATTTCATTATAAATTGCAACGCTTTGAAGATTCTCGTTTCCCAGTGAGGGGAAGCGAGCATCTCGCCTACGACACCGCTAGCCAACCCCTGCGTGACCTTGACCTTGAGGCGGGTCTCGAATCCTCGAACTTGACATAGAAAACAGCCGAGCGAGAGCCGAGTTTTTTTTTTTTCCTCTGAAAGGTTATAAATAAAAATCGCGGGAGTACTTGGGGGATTTCTCCGACCGCGGGCCGGTTGTTGATACGTCCGCGCAACGCGAGAGTTGAGAGACGACCAATAAAACGGTTCGACTTGAAACGTATCGCCTAACTAGTTTTAACGCTCATTTTGACGGTAAACGTCAGAAGTTGTAGTCATGAAAGTCGTTCAACTCCTCCATAAACCCTGTTCTCAGTGGAGGTTTCACAGTCGGTTGCTAATGTCGCACTCAAAAGATCGTCAATGCAACGATAATTTGACTTTCACGAACACATAATGAAATACGTTTTCTTAGGTGGTTAAATCTGGCTGAACTTGCTGAATAAGAAAACTTCAAAAAGGAATCAATACTTCGTTTGACCAACTCTTCACAAAAAAATAGTTTTTATATACTTGAAAATGTATACTAGCTACTCACGTACAATTAATATGGACTCAGGTTCCAGTCATGCAGCATGATGGTATGAGCAAATTTTCGCAAATTGTAGCATTACTTGATGTTCCATTGTTTCAAACTTTGAGCACTTTGAGCAGCTCTTTATAATATTCTGTGGTTCAAAAAAAGATTTTGGATTTATAGTTATAATGCCGATTTCATCGATTTTTCAGCAAATATTAATGAAATTCAAGTAGATACTTTTTTCACCATAATCTTGTGTGTCTTTATTTTAAAGTTCTAGTTCATCATTCATAAACTTTTTTGTCTAATAGTCTGCTAAAAATATAAATGTAACGAATTTTAGTCGTTTTGAGAGGTTTTCAGCCATATTTTGAAATTTGACCAATTTAATGTGTTCAAAAAGTACTGGCCAACAAATTTGCCCTTTCGTTTAGAAAACTTGATTTTTTGGCGCGAGAAAATAATTGTTATCTCAATTGTAAGGAAAGTTATCGTCTGGGATGACAAATCATGCAAATATAAATATATATATTTATATACATAAATGTATATTTATACTCATGAAAAACCTTAAAATCCAGGAATCGTTTCAGAACGCCTAATTAATAGTAAGAGCATAGCGGCAAGTAATGAATGAGGAAGAGATCTCGTTGACGCCATATAAAATAAGGTTTACAGAAAAAAAAACAGAAATAAAGTCTCAAATTCGGTTAGACAAGGTAAACTGGAAGAAAACAATTAATAAGTACTTCTCATTATGAAATCCTACCATCTAGGTGTTTCAAGGTGGTTTCTAAAAATAAAGATATTCCTGAAGCTTTCCTAGGGTAAAATCAATATTCAGGATGACAGCAGTGTTTATAAACTGAAATGCTGCAGTAGCCTATGGTATTGTGGTAAAACACGCAGGGAATTTTGGGAATGAATAAACGGACAAGAAGAAGATTTCAGGAACAATAGGGTAAATCAGTAACAATGTCAATTTTAGTACATAATTTGACTATATTATTTGCACTATCCTTTCTATTGTTTGTTCAGTAATTGTTTAATCTTGGCGGTTATGTAACCGTAAAAATTTATCCCTACATTGTGACTCTACATTTCGGGGAAATAAACAATGTTATCTTATTGAAGTGTGTTTCTACAAATTCGTCACGATTGATTTAGTTTGCTGGATAAATTAAGTTATCACAAGGAACAAAGCCCTAAAGGTAAATAGAACAATGAAATGAATTGTTTAGTGGTTAAAATATCAACGATAATCGATAATCCTAGTTAAAACAAACACACTTACACATTCATAAAACTATAATTGAGAGAGAAAATATGAGTTGATGGCACCACTCGTCTCTACACATCACAAAGTGAAAAATAATACCAACATATTAAATGTATTCTGTTGGTGTTTAGACATAAATGTAGCGTCGAGTTTATCAATTTTGATTTTATAGTATTGCATCATAACTATTACATAAGAGTTATACTTGGTATGGATTTGTAGTTTGAATAATAACTTTGCGTGGAAACCCACAGTGGTTTTTTCACTTTGTTTCTCAGAAGCTTAACGCGATGATAATCTCATAGCACGATTCCTTGATGATTTTTCCGTCTTGAACAACCTGTTTGCAAGGTACGTCACGTTGGTCGTGGAGAAAGAAGAGGCTATGGAGGTCCTTCCAAGTCGTCTTAAATCAATTTGCAGGACCTCGGGAAAATCGTGGATCTTCGGAAGAAGAGCCGATTCATTGAGTCATTATACTGATATTACGGTGGCGATTATTTGTTGAACTTGAGCTCGTAACGACCAACACGTGATGGGGACTGGAAATATCGCCGAAGGAATACTCTTGGTTGGGCATAAACTACATAGAATACCTATAATTTCTTAACTAACATAATGAACCTGTTATTACCAGAGATTGAAGTTTCAGCTTGACTTCAAATGCCGGCGAAAACACGTTACAGTTTCAAGGTGCATTATGTTTCAGTATGAAATTTTAATGATGGTTTTCACTCCAGCCAAGCCTTACTATAGAGCTTCTTTGCGGATTCTCATTTTAGCACCTCATAAAAATTGATCACCTCTTGTTTAAAGCTATACCCAGTTGTCAATTCTCCCCAGTCCTGGAAAAGCTCGAGTAAACTGATAGTAAATGTACATATTTTATATCATTTGACTCGATTTCAATATGTTTGTTCGGTGATGAAATGAACGAAGAAACAGAGAACCCAATGTAATGCTTTCAAGCACCACTAACGATTTATTAGAATCACTGGTGATCAGAAGTTTTTTCACAATTTAGCAATAATTACTCCAAGATTCCCATATACATATCCAATCAGTCGTGTTTAAATCGCGCTCCATTGGTGTTCGTCTGTCCAGGTTCTGATAGTCCTTCATCTACAGTCAAATTGAAGAAACCGAGATACTGCGAGCCAGCAGGATATCAAACTAGGTTTCCTATTTATTTATTTAATATTTTATTTCAGTCGTAAATTTTCAGCATTTAGCATCTTGGGGCTCAGGGCTGTTGTCCCCTGGTGAGGAGCACAGCGCCTGTTTCACTGGTACCTATGGACAACTCGCTCAAAATTGAATTCTAATAGAAGGATGAGCCCGAAGCAAATTCCCACGAGTTTCGTCACAATCGGATAATGTAAGGCAACCGAGCGTCTGCAAACATGAAGTTCGTTGCCAGAAGATGCCGCAACTGTCAAGCCAAGTCTGATGAAATTTGCAGCAAGAGTGGTCCCTTAAGATTATCCCCTATAATTTTTATGACCTTCGAACGCGTAGAACGCAAAAGTGAATTACCATTAATTTAATTGAAATTGGATCGATGGACAGTTTCATATTTTAATTTTTCCATCACCTGAAAGGTCGTGACCAGATCTTTCCAAAAAGTTGAAATATGAAGGAAATCGGAGGATCATAATTGCGATTTAGAGAAAATAAATGACGTCATAGGGGAACAACTGACCTACTAGTCTGCCTGGGGGGGGGGGGGGGGGGGCTTAGCTCCATCCTTTATGACGTCAAAAAACTTTCCATTGTGTTTTATTCCAAACTTTTGGCGTATCGAGCTGAAAATTGCTGAGGGGGTTTCAAAGTCGTAAATTCTATTCATAGATCAAACATTAGAGATTCCTACACAAGAAAGTCGCCCATGGAATGAGCGAACGTAAAATTCGTAGGTACAAGTTACCGAAACAACTAAGGAATGAAATTTGTAGGGATTGTTCGGGGTAACTTGTGTTCGGTACCAATAATTTTCCATCGTCGTCGCATATATCGCCAATCATGTGGACACGGCTAGTTTTGCCCATGTTTATGAAAACATCAGCAATGAATTTGTTTAGCCCCTGAAAATATCTGAGTAAAACCGCATTGGTATTGATGTATACCTACCTATTAATTTCAGTATTCCCTACTGGACTGTTCATCTTAATACTGTATGTGAATTGATTGTTCGCTTGAAGAAAATGATTGGGCTGAGAGTAAGACGCAGTCTTTCAAGGCCAAGACGCCCAGACAGACGGATGGTTAATAGGTACATGGGAACGAGGAGCTCCCTGCCGGACAGAGAGCATTATGCGATGCGGTTCACGGTCCGACCTCCGCGCACTGAACCAGCCTTGACATGGTCGGCATCTAGGCGGCAATCTGCTACCAGCGGAACGGTTAAAAAATAACAGGTTTGTTGTTAGGAACGTCATTGTTCCCTAATCATTCTTCGCCGCCTGGAAAAGGTTAAGTCGAAGATCGGTAAATTGCACGTGTTTGCACTGTAGGTTGAGTAGGATATAATGGGACAAAAGTTGCCTACACGGTTGCCAGCACATTCAGATTTCCCCCTACTATCTGCGTGTTTCTATGCAGATTCCAATATTTTGGAATCAAGAGTTAATGGAATAAAATAAAAATAGAAACGAAGCTGAAACTTCCAAAATATCCTGCATCAAATTATGTGTTCAAATATGGCTTTGTATTTTTCCTAATTTTTTCTTCTTGTTGTTAAAACAAAATACTCCCTACACAACACACGCTTCAATTCACATCCGTTTCGCGTAGTTCATTATTTGTACGGATTGTTTGTCCGTTGGGTTCAGGCATTTGGAATATATTGCAGGAGTCTCAAATTTTATTATGGGAGGGGTTATGTAAGTGTAGGTTTGGGGTATGTTGAATGGAGCAGGTAAACCGTTACGTTGCCATCATTCTCATCTGATGATGGTGATATATTGTTATTTTGCTCGATCCAGATTTCAGTTCAGAATTACAACGAACATTGGGAGTTTGAAATCGGTAGTTGAGGGAATGAATGGAAGAGGTAATTTCAATAAATCATAATATTTGCATTCTTCCCATCCGTTTTCCATACTTATTTTCTTTTTTGTTTCAAAATAATCTTTTGAAATTACCATGGCAACTACAGCTATTACCGTGGACACCGAATTTGAAATTTTCCAAAAACTACGTTTAAATTTGAGAGTTGATCTGGGTAATATGTATTTTTTGCAATCAGTGTTGACTAAGAACTACCCTGAATTTTTTCGAATTTTTTTGAAGACTTTTATTTTTTGAAATTTCTGTGTCCGAAAGTTGAGCTATGTTTTCCAAGTATAAAAGCCTAGAGCCAGTTTATTTGGAAATACCTTACAGTTACCGACGAAAAACTAAAAAACCAAGTAAGTCTGCTTAACTTGTTTTATACAGAAAGAAACAATCCTAGGCAATAAAGTCCAGTCATGCAGCATGACCCCATGAGCGAATTTTTGAAGAATAAACTCATCAGTTGTGATTGCATATTTTTTTTTTTTTTTTTTTTTTTTTTCCAACAAGCACCTACTAAGTAAGTACTACCTACCTACGTTTTAAAAGCATGGTTCTAGGATTGGTTATACAGGGATACTTCCATAAGAGTAGTTCAATCTGAATTTGGACAATGTTTCATGCAAATATTACCGATTTTTACAACTAGCGAACGGCATTATTTCGATTTTTGACTGATTTTTCAACTTTGAAATTTTGGAAAACTTGATACATATTCTTATAGGAAATTTTTACGCTGATTCCGAATATCGAAATGCGTTAAACTTCAGAATATGATTCAGAATAGCCTGAAACGGATTTCTGCATAATTTTTTTTCAAAAATTCACATTCTACAAATTTTGAGGCGAGAGCAATAGCTTAATTTTCTTCAAAAATTCGCTAAAAGCTGCCTATTAATTGATACTTGTACTATTTCAAGAGGAATTTTAGTTTTTCACCTACAGGTAAGTTAGGTATTATGCGCTGATGGTATCGGTATCGAGAATCGGGAATCGATTTTTTAGGTATGACTCATCTCTAATTTCAATAAATCATAATATTTGCATTCTTCCCATCCGTTGTCCATATTTATTTTCTTTTTTGTTTCAAAATAATCTTTTGGCCGAAATGTTGGGAAAATCAGGTATCCCATCACGATGTCGAATTGATGGTGAGGAGGATTGATAGAGGCGGGAACAGTGATATTTAAGTACATTATTGCCAACCGATTTCCGTGACTTGATTGGCGGTGGGTATTTTATTTCATTCTGTTTTAGATGTGTAAAAGTTCCTGATTAAGCACTACAAGTCCAGTTAAAACTAGTGAATCGGCAAAGCGAGAATAATTTAGATTCGTTACAACAAAGCCGACATAGGGACGTCCTTATCCTGCAAGCATTACTATTATCAATACGTTTTTCTCTATTCTGAACATTTTGAAATGTAACAATCAACAATTGTTAAGAAGGGTTAATTTATTTTCTCCGCTGTTTATAAAGATTGATTATTTCAATAAATTATCGAAAACTCACGATTATCACGCTAAGAAACGCCTAAAGGCCCCTATGCTGGCATCGTACATTTCGACAGTAAACTGAATGTGGTTTCTTCCACATTACACCAGAGTATGAACACGAATGCGTGCGTTGTACTGTGAGAGATAAGTTTCCTGAAAGGCGAAAGAAAAGTGGGAAATCGGAGAGCTGAACATAACCCCTCACCCCTCATATGCCATCTCGTCACAAAGTAAAGCGAAAAAAAAAAAAAAAAAAAAAAAAAAAAGGTTTACGAGTGGGGTCTCTACGAAAATCTCGACGAAGGGGAAAGAAAGATGGGAGAAAAGTACGAAAATGCTTTTTTGATTGAAGGAAAACTTGTGGCCGAAAACGTCTCCTCCCCACCGTTCCCCTGACCATCAATATTATAGCGATCTTTTATCAATACGACAAGCCCTAAGGCGTATAAGAGGTTTTTCTCGAGGTTCACGAACCCTTGGCGAAAAAGAACTATAAGACCGAAAAACCAACAAGTTTATATTGGGGAAGAAACGGTTACTGTTTCTTAGAGCCTTCCATCCACCCCCTCCCCAACGCTTCACTCCTTCCCTTACGCCACAATCCATTTTCTTCTCTCCAATACCCCCACCTTCTACTCAGAGCCCAATAATGTGAGTGGTTTCCGTGCGTTGGAGATATACTTCGCTTGAAAAATGATACTGAATAAACCTACACCTACCGTTTAACTGTTATGTTAGGTAGAACAAAATGAAGAGGGAACAAAAATAACCAGCGAAAAAATCCTTCGCAGTCGGTTTTATCAAATTGTGAAGGAAATTGGATTTAAGAGGGAACCGATTCACCGAATAGAGTGATGAGAATGAGGGAAAAATGAACGATATAAGAACATTACTGTTTCCAGTTTAATGATATATTAAACCGTCATTACCTGGAAGATTAGATATTATTTCCCGACGTAAAGGCATCCAATTAACGATATGATATCGTTCTTGTTCAAGCGCTTCATGTAATAAATACTGAGGAATGTGAATGCTCTTGCCATGCGATATGACACCGAAGTGAAAGGGCTATCATTATCATGCGAGGGCTGCGGAGAGCCAATGAGTATCACGCATGTCTTGAATTGCGTCACGGCGGGCTCGTGAAACAAAGCTTCGATATGTTGCTCGATGCAGTGGCGCGAATGGATAGCCTGGTATGGAGAGAAGTAAGCATAGAACCCGTTATGAGAGCAAATGTTGACGGTTGTCCTTCTCTGGTAGCAGACGTTTGCGTTCATGGCCTATGGGACAGGGAGAGAACGGCGTTTTTGCATAATCGTATTATTATTGCTGACGCCTCCTCATATTTGTCCCAAGGATGGGCAACGATAGCCGAAAACGCAGAACGTGAGAAATACTCAAAATATGATCAAGCTACTGAAGACATGAGAGCATCATTCTCACCACTACTGTGTTCATGTGGAGGTGTCTTACATCATGACTTTTCAGCATATCTAAAGAGGCTAACCAACGCACTATCTGAAAAATGGAACAAGCCCAGTTCGATAGTTGCAGGATGGGTGCGTACAAAACTACAAGTTTCAATTATCCCAGCGGTTTCCCTGCGACTTCGGGGTTCTGGCCAAAATATAAAATTTTTCTCACTTGGTTTCCTCGACTTAATAAAAATCTTCGGATTGATTAGGTTTAAAAAAAGAGAAAAAAAAAGTGAAATGTGTGATCTTAACTAAGATGGCACTTGCCGAGCTTGTTAAACTTCAGACTGAGCACGCTATTTATGAAAAATGACTAACGAATTAAATGGATATAGGTATATATGTACAGACTAATATAGATTTATCTGTTATCGTAACATAGACGTTTAGAACATCAAGAACAAAAAATGATAGAATACAAAACTGACCCGTGATATTTTGAGTATACATCCTGACGTGCGAAAAAGAGCTGAAATTAATGTTTGCGCATGCTCATACCCTACTGTCATTCCTACGGCACTCATCCTCTAAAGTAAAGGTGACCAACTTAGCTAACGGGCACAATCCCTGATCAGTTAATCAAGATCGGTTTGTGAAATAACTTTTGCCTTGGTAGAACCTATGCCATGGTACGTGTGTGATACTCCTTGTGGGAGGGGTAAACCAAACTTAGGGAGAACAATGTCTCTGTGTACTTTTTGTGGGAGAGGACATGGAGTTCGGCGAAGCTAGGAGAAGGTAGGTATGAGGAGCTAGTTGTTGAGAAGTGAAAAGGCAAGAGCTGTTTGAACAAACGGTTGAACGGTTTGAACAACCTGCCCAGGCTGCGCTCGTCCTTTTATACTCTGGCACGTGATTTGTGCGCATGCACCGATCATTGGTCAGTTGGTGTGATTTGCATGGATGTACCCGGCTGGGGATTGAAGTTCATTATTGAAACTACACCAACAACGTCTATTGGGAATAGACAAACTAAATATGTACTCAAAACTAAAAATAGTAAACTGGAATTATACAGCATTCTTCATTAACTTCCGTTATTTTCATTGAAATGGGTTTCTACTACTTCGTCGCGAGTAATTTAGCTTGTACTAAATAGTGTAATGCTCCAGGAAATTAGTTAATATTAATCCAACAACAAGAGAATTGAAAGGGTTAATTGCCTAGAGGTTAACAAACACAATGCTAGAAAATTTCCTCAAAATTGCTCGATTAGTTTCGAAGTTTAGCCTGGGCCAACCGATTTCAGTTTTACACATGACCTATATGCCTTACAACATCACTCGCGATCAAAATCATACGGGACCTTTTTGAAAACAGTAACTAAATATCCTCCCAGCAAAAAAAAAAAAAAATAAATAAATAAATAAATAAATAATCACATTCTGGAAAAACTGATTAAATTACCATTTAAAGATGAGAAGAATATATTTGTTTATATTATTAATTCCATGTAAATATTAAAAATATGTTTTTTTCTATTAATATCATGTACGTACATTATTCATTTCTTATGAAAGCGACCATTGCTTTCCTCTCGACGTGCGCCAGACATGATTTTGAGTGTGACGTTAATAATACTGATAATTTTACTGACCACCAATGACGACTTAACGTTGGGTTATTTCATTATTTCGTAATCAGATTAATCGCTGTACCATTTCAGCGGCTCGTCCTACGTAACGGCTTTTGCAACAAAAATTACTTATAGTTTTGAGGCCCATAAACCGTAGAATAAGCTTGGGAGACGGAGGAGATCGCGGAGAGGGGGTTGTGATGACATCCGGAACCTTAAACGTGACGTAGGTCGATAGTTAAATTGCTCAGAGCTCTCGGCGTCTCTCCTCAAAGGCGGTTTAATCCGGTACGAAACTATATTCTTCCGTCGGATTCTTTTTAAAAGCGCCGTACGACAACACGAATGTTGCAACAGCAAGTGGCGAGCTGCTCAGTTAGGGAGCGAATTGACATTTATTCATTTGGTGATTTATTCCCTTATCACGCTCACAACGATGACCTTCCAGTATATCTACGAAGAGGGGATGAACATGAAACTAGGCACACTAGACACCAAGAATTTTCTCAATGTGCAGCTACATTACCTACATTAGGCTGCAGAGTTTACAGTTGATAAAGCTGTACTTAGATGTTTAAAGTTCAAGTCGAATATTTGAACAATGGGTGTATGTACAAAAAACAAAGAAGATTCAAATTTTAATTCCAATTCTAAAGGTGTACTGTCCGTTTGGCTCAAGTGTGAAATTCGTGCCATAATGGTACTTAAAATAAAATGTTTTTCCCCATCTAGATGAAATTCTGAAATGAAATTCTAAGAGACTGAGTGAGAACTTCGTTTCTCTGAAATTTTCCATATTTTTAACGCGACAAAACTTATGATTCACGCTCTGGGTCAATGGAAAATAGGGATTAGGTAAAACTTGCTCGATAAAAATCTTGTAATTTATTCAACTCCGAGTCGAAATTGCATTGACAGTCTTCAAATGGACCAATAACTGGGGCTCGGAACCCGATAAATAAAAAAGTTCCAGTCATGCAGCATGATCGTATGAGCGAATTTTCGTAAATTATCGTATTGTATAATGTTGAATTGTTTTGAAATTTGAGCTTATTGGATAAATATATATATATACACACTTAAATCGGACACAAACTATTCACAAAGGAATTCATAAATAAATTTCAAAATTTTTTTATCTACGTTTCGCATTTTGCGTTATCAAGACTGTTGGGATCTATTTATGGGGTTTATTTATTTATTTATTTATTTAGATAGTCATGTTTCATTCCAGACGATAACTCTCCTTAGGATTGAGATATAATTCCGTTCACTTGTGCCAAAAAATCAAGCTTTCCAAATGATAGGATCAGTTCGTTGGCCAGAAATTGTTGAGCACATTAAATTAATCAAATTTCTAAAAATGTACCGAAAAAATCACTCAAAGTGACTAAAAATCGTTAAAACTATATTTTTTAGCAGAATATTACTCAAATAAAGTTTATCATAAATAAAATGTAACATTCAAACATTTATATACAAAAGCATGCTGAAAAATGTACTTAATTTTCACCAAAATTTGCTAATAAAAAATCTTAACACTGTTTAATATGTGTAAAGATCTTAACGCTGTTTCATATGTATAAAGATCTTAATAAATATATGTATGAAACAGCGTTAAACTCTAGGATTCATTTCAGGATTAATCAAAACGAATTTAATGAAGAAATTCTTCGAAAAGTTTGGCTTCATATTCTTACAAACATATCCTGAAATTTTCAGATGAAAATAACTACTTATTATAAAATGATGAAACGTTCTATCAAATAATGTGCGTCCGGTCAACATTTTTATTGAAACTTAACTGCTCCATAAGAAGGATGTCCCTCCCTCAGCAGATTCCGTATTCCTGTGGGCATCATGGAATGACATTATCTATGTTCATCATAGACGAAAGAAAAAAAGAAGATGGAATCTGAAATTTGGAATGGAGAACCCTTAGGAGCTCTAGAAACAAATCATGAAGTATTCTAGTGCCCCCTACTCCTCTCTCCCGAACAGAAGTTAGATCCAGACTCACTTCTTTGCTATTCAACCGAAGAATTTGAAATGAAGAAACCTCGGGACCACTAGAAACGAATCATGAAGTATTCTAGTGCCCCCCCCCCCCCCCCCCCGCACGACCAGCTGAGTCAGACCCAGAGCTCAGTTCTTTGCTATTCAACAAGAATCTGACATTTGAAATGGAACCCTTAGGAGCTCTAGAAACGAATCATGAAGTATTCTAGTGCCCCTTGGTCATCTGAGCTAGATCCAGAACTAACTTCTTCGTTATTCAACCTAAGAAACTGGAATTCAGAAGGAGACCCCTTGGGACTTCTAGAAACGAATCGGGTCAGCTAAGTGAGATCTGTACCTCACTTATTCTTTCTTCGCTATTCAACCTATGAAGCTGAAATTTGAAATTGAAGCCTCTTGGACCATCTAGAAATAAATTATAGAGACTGAGGCCCCCTAGATCAGCTGAGTGATTCCTGGAGTTAATTTCTTTGCTGTTCAACATATGAAGCTAAAATTTGAAACAGAGAACCCTTGGGACGTCTAGAAACCATGAAGTCTCGAGCTCTCCAGATCAGCTGAGTGAGATCTAGAGCTACGACTACCGTATGTTCTTTGCTATTTAACCTATGAAGCTGAAATTTTAAATGGAGTGTGTTCCACGTTCCTCCATTGTTTAGCCGAGGCTCAAAGTGAAAGCAAAAGGGGGTCGGGGGCCTCTCCAGAAGTGTCAAGGGGCAGACCCTTGCGAGGCGTGCAGCGCCGAGTTTCAGGGAAACCCTCGATTCGTTTTTTTCTCTGTTATGAAATTTCTGCAATTTCCACTATTATATTGGGTAGGTAATAAAACGCATTTATATCAATTTTCAAGGTTGCAGATTTTTTTTCACCAAAACCTCAGGATCGAAACACTGCAGGGCGTACTATTTAGGAGTTATTAAAAAACAAAAACAAAAACTTGAAATGGGCAATTTTAACCACCTGTGGAGAATTACTTGATTTCGATTAATGATGCCCATTCCCTGTGGAAGGTTAGTGGGTACCATTCATTAGAAAAGGAGAACAATTTGGTGAGATGTGTCAATGTTTTTAGCTTGAGCTCTCGACTAAACGGGAACGAACGCTAAGGGAGAGTTCAGCCCCCTCCTAACTCCGCGAGTTTCATTTTCCTTTCGGCCACCGTGAAAACTCGACCTTGGACGCCGTATCGAGTGCAGGGTCGACAACCTTTGGCGGAAATTTCTCTCTGAACCCTCCTCCGCGATCTCTGAAGTAATTGTACCGTCGGGAAATTCGACCCAACCTCTTTGTCTTTGAATCGTGTTTATCGGGAAACTGGTCAGGTTCCCATCCCGTTCGTTGATACGACCCCTTCAAACGCGGAATTTCTTGTGACACGGACGAATGATATGTACGCTTTAGAAACCAGTTAGGCACACCCTTAATCAAATTGTTATTAACAATTGTGACAGTGCAGAATGATAATATGATTCAAGATGAATGGTATTAATCAAACGCCGTATATCAAGTACTTATTATTTTGGTTATTATTTTAAATACAACTGCCAATTGTAATACTGAGGATTGAATAAGGCAACAGACTATGTTGTCTCCGTTTTTCTTTTTTTGCTTTCTTATCTACTGAACATTGAACAACAAAATTTTTGTGATAATAAGATATATCTTAAAAGAGATAAATAAGTTGCCAGATGGAGTCTCCCCTCAAGCTTCACACCACTGAGCAGGAACATATATTATGGGCCTAGGGAGCACTTCATTCACCTTGCCTCAACTGAGATAAAACACCTGACCATCGCAATATCCAATAATTTTTTAGCATGGAACATGCCAACTTGCATCTTGGAACTGGCCAAGAGTGTCACGTTTTTATGTCACGAAAAACTGTCACACCAATCTTCTTGAGTTTCACGTACACCCAAGCCGTTGGTAGGGAAATGGAACTTCCACAGTGTTCATCGAACAGAAATCGTTCACCTTTCGTTGGAAAGCTCTCATTTTTCTGAAGATTAGTGAGATATTTATGTCGTAGTTTTATATTTATTTACAAGATAACATTTCGTTCCTCGTCCATGACGTTCTGCACCCAAACTGATCCCTAAAGAAACCAGTAAACTAATTTTGAGTATCTACACTACATTCAGATACAGCGGTACATGGAAATGTCTTATTTTCCGCCCTGTGGAATATTTGTTTTGTGTCTCAAGTTAAAAATGTCTCAATTATATTACATCAGTCAGCTAATCACAAAAGACTCAATCAATTCAATCATCTCTTAGTGTCCCAGAGAGTCTCTTTATCTAATTTTAACTTCCTAGGTTAAACAAGAGAGAATTTTGCTTAATCAGTTAATTAGGAATGAGCCAATCATTTCAACTGCCTCCTAATGTCCCAGAGAGTCTCCCTATCACTCAGCTGATTTGGAAAGAACCAATCATTGCAATCGCCTCTTAGTGTCCCAGAGAATCTTCCTATCAAATCTCAACTTCCTAGGAGGAACAGGAGACAATATAGCTCACTCAGCTGATAGGAATGAGCCAATAATTTCAATAGCTACAGTGAGTGTTACCTTTTGACTGGTTCTAAGGGTACCAATAACACGTTTGTAGAGGATAAACCTGATTCATGTTGGTTTGAAAAATGTTTTCCTGGATTGCTATGATGGCCAGCTTGAATGGAAAACAATCACTTTCCAGGGCGTTTCGTTGGTACTTTCATCCACCTGTATTGGCCTCAGGCTCCATTAATAGGGTTTCCATTCGTTCTGCTTTTTCAGGACATGACTGATCAATGGTTTTCAACTCTCCTAGTCATATTAACGTCCTGGATAACGCAGGTTTTCACATATTCCACGCAGCACTCATATAGATCACTTATGGTACTTGCTTACAGAACATATATTGGATGTGACGAACCATGGTCGCTCTACATCAACAACGTTGGAGGGAAACAGAGCAACCCTAAAACAGTAGCCAACATTATCAGAGTGGAGAGGAACGGTTGACATCAGTCATTTTCCTATCACACTTTTCATTGTATGTATATATGAACGGAAAAAACGTGATTTCCTGATAACTGGATGCTTCATTCATGGACCGATTTTCCTCCAATTGTCGATGCCGTCATATGAATAATTAATAACTAATCCTAATTAGACTATAGAAAAATTCCAAGTATAGTGCTTTAGTTGTACCTATTGAATTACATTATGACGTTCCCAGATGTATTTGTTTGTACTTGTAAAGAATTATTGTTTGATGTTGATTTGAATGAGTGAATCGGTTTTCATGAGTGTTCGGTTTTGACCTGATCTTGGACTTAATTCAGTGATGTCCTGATTTTTGTGTATACGCGTCCAGGGCTCTTTGAAATGTAGATAAAGCACATATCTAGCCTTCTTTTTTTCCCACCCATTAATTACCCATTTCCATAGCTCCACGTTTTATTCAAAAATAAGTCAACAAAAATAATGTTCCTGCATTTAATTATTGTCTGTGGATCGACCACGATCCTACTTCTTGTAATCCCACATTTTCTCTAACTAATCAATTACTCTTCTGGTGGGATCTGTGTTTCGAGACAAGGTTCCGATCCTATTGAGGACTCCGCGGCGTAATAATTTGCTAGCCTCTTCCATTACAACGATGTCAAGGAGACGTCGCTAATATGCCTTCAGCCCGAGGCTTTTTGTCGGTCGAGAAGCTAACCGTGGCGAAACGAGATCGAACTCTTCACTCTTCCGGTAAATAATAGCGTTGTGTTCCTTTGAAAAATGGTTGTAACATTTATTGGTAATAAACTGTTTAAAGTAAAGATATACTATTTTATTATCTCATGTAGTAAATTATATATAACGGAAGAACGTCGAATCAAGTATACCTATATGTTACTACAAAATAAACGTTACCAAATAGCAATGTGAATTTAAATTTGGGATCACATTAAAAATAAAATGAAAAAAAAAAATAAATAAATAAAAAATAAATAAAAACTTAATAAAATATACAATAAAAATGAATAAGCAATCTGCTTATGAAAAATTAAAAAAAAAAAATCTTTTTAATTTCTCCCATGATGGGAAAAATAATAGAGCACAGATATGTCTAGTACCTACCGCTTACAAGTATCTACTACTCAATAGTATACCTACCATGTAGTGCCTTCTTTTCGCATTATCAGTTCATTATGGTTACATACTTAGCAATATTAGTTTATAACATAGCGTAATAAATCAGCTTCCCTTGACACTACAGTGGCTTAGGGATCATGAGATGTTGTAATAAAATGAGAGCATTCCAAAAAGGGACGAAAGATTTTCCTGCTGTGAAAACTAAAGGAGTTACACTACGCTAGTAACCCACTGGTTGTACGTGAAAATCAATAGAATATAAAGCTTCCTGAACACTTTTTGGGGCTAAAAAAACGTTACAAAACTTTTCAAATACTTACCCCAGCTAAAAGACACATCCATGTCAAAAATAAGACAATTGGCATCAACATTTCTGCGCCAATGACAACAAATTTTTAGGTGAGCAACGAACTCTTAACTTAAGATCATTCAACTTCACTGACATGAAAAATACTGGGTAACATTATTAGCTATAATGTTAGAGTCAATTTTCAGGCTCATAAGCTCAACCATAATTACGAAATATTGATAATAGTGAATGTAAATGTTACACCAAATTGGCGGATTAAATTTCTCATCTAGAAGAAACACAAAGTTCCTTGAAAGACATGTGAGAAGTTTTCATGCGGAGATAAAATTTACTACCAATCATAAAATTCGTTGCACTAAATTGACTGGAACACGTTAAATCTCTAGGGTTTGGATTTTTCGTTGTATCACGACTTTTTGCTATATTTCAACTGGACCAAAACAATGATTTTATTACTCTTAATTACACTGCAAAAAATGGATAATTACCTTCAGGCATTGAGCTGTCCAAAAGCGAACCAGGTCTTATTACTCCAAAATTTCGAATAAACTTTTTGCTTATTTATTGGATACTATATTCAAATTTACTGTCAATATTTGGTTCTATCTTTGTCACACCTCATTGTAACTTCTTATGAAGATGATAAATATGGGAATAATTTGTGAGCAGGTTCCAAAGTTTAGACCCTATTAAAATGAGTTGATGAAATTTCTTTTGAAAGGTCATTTAAACTGATCGGTAATTAAGCTACTATTGCAGATCGCATTCTGTATTTTTATAACCCAGCTTGGAATCGGCTGGGAAATTTTAAAATCAATCTCTAATGATTAACAGGGGTCCGAGCTTGGAGTGACCTACAAAAAATGTCAGAATTGATGAAATGGAAGGGAGCTTCAAGGAGGAATGCAGAACCATCCTAATAAATAAAAAGAATAACAATAAAACAAATAATGAACCATTATTAAAAAGATGAATAAGACGAAGAAACTTCACAAGGCTGAGAGAGACCTTTAGAACTACAGCCGCATTTTTCACAAAAACAAAAGATGCCCTTAATAACTGGTAAAAATTCACTCAGAAAAGAGAAAAAACAAAGTTTTACGTTGCAGGAAACATAATACTTATTTGGTAATTTTAAGTTAACGTATAAATAAATAAAAAATATGAGTATATAAATAAATGGATAAATAAATAATGATCCTTATACTCAAGGGTTCTATTAATCTATCTGACTGGAACGCACGTTCCAAGACAATGTCGACATATTTGCTAGTTTTGACCTTATCTTTTTGAAACCAGGTAGAAGTTAGCGCTCATTGCTGTGAAAGCTTCAAGTGTAGCTCCATTGTGTAAACACTGGAAGCAATTAATGGCGACCATTATTACGCTGTTCAACGGGGGAGACGGGGCAGGGTTGGGATCTCTTCCTCTAGAACTCATTCGATATTGGTTCCAGTACTTTTGTAACCCAGCTCGAAATTGGCTGGAGAAACTCAAAAGTCAATTTCTGTAATGAAAGTTCAACGAGGGTTGAATACACCGAAAAGGACCATAAAGGAAACCGCAGGCTTGGAGTGACCTAGAAGATTCATTTGGAAGCCCTGAAGAGGGTTTTTGAGAGGCTGGAGAGGGGGGCACTCAAGGTGGGAAGAAAAACATCGTAAAGAATAAAAAGAGGAGGAATAAGACGAAGACTCATCACACGGCCGAGGCCTTCAAAACGGCGTCGCCTTTTTCACGCTTTTGACTATAACAAACGAGAGAACCTTTTCATCGCTTCTTCCTATTGACTCACGTCCGCTCTGCTGCTTCCCATCTGAGCGTACCAGAGGCCTCGGAAGCGCCACGTGGTAAACGGACGGTTTCCGCTCAGCTTTGAGCTCTCAAAACGCTGGGATTAAAGTGACCGCGGACGGTCGAGCACGGTAATGGGCGAATCTTCGTTGAGGCGAGGGGCAATAAAGGTGGTCATAAATCTGTAATAACACATCTTGCAAGGATTGCACTTGAAGGAGACTTCGAAGGTCGACTCCTGGAAATGGCATTCGTCAGTGAAGATCCCAGGAGTTAGAGAGATAACGATATATATGTCTGTCAGGAACTTGTATGTGCAGCACATGTAGGCCACGAGGTTTTCTTGATTGCTTTATAAGCCTGAGCGATAATATTATTATAATAAGTTGTTTTCAAGTAAACAGGAATAGTGTAACTGCACCTCATTAATAATATCTCACAAAGATAATGCATAACGATGCGAAAGAAAAACTAAATCAGACTATTCAAAAGTTAAACTTGATGTCCACCTTGAGACAGCCATGATGATGGAAAACCACTACAAATTATTACACAATGGTTGATTATTTCTGTGTTAGATAGTGCTTCTACGCAGATCATTGGTCTATAATTATGTAATATATAATCATGACATGGTGCATCCCTCTGAGAAGGGTTCACACTTTTACAGTTCCAAGACCCCGCGATTTTACGCTCCACAGATGTAAATGAGTAATAAAAGATATTAAAAAAACGGGAAAACGATGCTTGAAGTAATTTACGTTTTGAAGAAAATGTAATTGGTAAGGTAAAATCTAAAACCAAACTCACAAAGCCCCAGAAAATATATTCAATATCTGATGAAAACTAGACCTTGTACCCAGGAGAACAGTTTCCAATGATTTAATTATTGCATATTAATTTCAACATGATTGCATCATTATTAGCTTCTGTGCATGCGCGAAAGTGCACTCCCAGGAACAAAGTGAATTTCTAGTTTTCATCAGATTTTGATTACATCTTTAGAGACTTTGCGGGTTTGGCTGTTGATTGATCCCTACCAATTTTATTTTTCTCAAATCACTACCCCATTCTGCGCAGCGCTAACGTAAATTACTTCATGCATCATTTTCCCGTTTCCTAAATTACCGATTTCGATATTGTACGTTACCTACATGCTGATTGTCTACATTTCGCTGTGGAGTCTTTAATGATAATGAAAACCATTTCAATGATCTATATATGTATGTTATTTTCAATTGGTAGGTAACTACTTACTTAAATATCGTTATACTGAGTGAGATCATGAGGACTAGTAAAATGTATATGTTTTAATTACCTAATTGCATTAATTTTCCCTCTGCAGGTGCCTATATCTATGCATATTGATGTCAACCTTTAGATTCGAGATTTGAAATGTACCTCTGTTGTAATATCAATAATTCAATATCAATGCACACTAATCAGCATTTGGTTTTTAATTGACATATGATGCTGAAACCTGAAATGCACTCCTTTTTGGAGATCTGGAATACCATTAAAAAGTATGGAGAGACTCAGATCAGCTTCGGAACCACCGAAGCTAAATTTCTTATTCGACTCACGGTGTTGCTATTTAGATGGAGCTCCTCTGGGATTCCTCGGAAACAATTTCGAAGAACGGAGGTGCACTGATCAGCTGAGGGGGTTCTGAACATATACTCTTTCTTTACCTATCGACCTTTTTCCAAACATTTTTACTGTGAAGCGTAAAATTGCGGTGTCTCGTTACTGTAAAAAGTTCAGTCATGCAGCATGACCCCATGAGCGAATTTTTGAAGCATGGTTCTAGGATTGGTTATACAGCGATACTTCCATAAGAGTAGTTCAATCTGAATTTGGACAATGTTTCATGCAAATATTACCGATTTTTACAACTAGCGAACGGCATTATTTCGATTTTTGACTGATATTTCAACTTAGAAATTTTTGAAAACTTGATACATATTCTTATAGATAATTTTACGCTGATTCCGAATATACCACATGAATATCCATATATATACCAACCATAACTATACCATAATAACCATAAATATATACCACATACCAAAAAATTATTTCGCACAACAAATCGCAAAAAACAGGCTAATTTGACATTTTTGACTACATTTTTGAAAATTTCATCCCGAAGATGTAATTTGATCATGCTGGCCAACGAACTTGAACGTTCGTTTTGTTTCCTTAACATTTTAAAATTTGTTTGAAGTTTCTAGCACAATTCTACGGACAGTTATCATCTGGAATGACACATACATACATTCACACATAAAAAAATGCGTTAAACTTCAGAATATGATTCAGAATAGCCTAAAACGGATTTCTGCATAAATTTTTTTCAAAAATTCACATTCTACAAATTTTGAGGCGAGAGCTTAATAGCTTAATTTTCTTCAAAAATTCGCTAAAATGTGAACCTTTTCGGAAGCACGATGCGCCATGTTCTGATCATATTCACATACGGAGTTTAAAAATATTATAGATCAATGATATGCGTAGAAGGGCTATCTAACACAGAAATAATAAACCATTGTGTAATAATTAGCAGCGTTTTGAGTTTTGTATGGACCGTTCTTAGCATATATGTTCATACCCTAAAAATAGGATCCATGCTGAATTTTAAGCTGCTGTGCGATAATAAGTGAGGGAGTGGCATTTGACAAATATCATTAAATTGGTGAAATTATTGCTGTTGAAAGAGATTGCATATATTGCACATGCAAAATAGATTGACGTTGAATGTGATTGGAGGGTGTACTAAATTTCCAAGAGGGCATAAAAGGGTTCATAGGGGTCCCATCTCCCACTCTAATTTATTAACAGCAGTGGGCTGTAGAAGAGCACCAATTGTGCAACCAGTTGGTTTTGATTGTTGCTGAACTTCTCACTTCAAAGGTCGCCGCTTGTATGGATTGCGATCAATCGTGATGCATTGCGTTGCAGAAAGCTCCTCTAGACATTTTACACTAACGCGACATTAGCCGTAAATTGATATTTTACTGGATTGACTCCGGTATAATATATGGATTGGGACGAGGATTGGTTTCGGGGATTCAAAGGTCAGAGGATCACCTTGGCATCAGGCTGTGGACTGTTGAGGCGGTCCGGGTCCCTCGCGACGTGGTAAACAGGGTTATCAAGTGTGGTAGGGGTCTTGTTCCCATTTTCGGTTCGCCCAATACGGGAGACAAACAAATTTAGGCAATGAGAATTTGGTGCTTGATTCATGTTACGTTTACGCATGAGCGAAATCTATCAATGAGTGAGCGATTGTATTCATCGGGGACAATCTACGGCTTAAACGTTTTTCGTCTGCTGAAAATTTCACCAAAATGGTATGAAAACTGTCGGCCACGTTTGTTTCAAGTATGAAAGGTTCGCGAATCCGCAGCAGCAACTAATGACACGTTTGAGATGAAACTCATATAGCATGGAACTCTTAAGATTATATATAAACTCATTTAATCTCAGATCGTAATTCCCTAAATACTCTCTGAATTTGAGCGAGATTGAAGGAATGGGCCACGAAAAAGTTATGCTTGATGCAATTTACCTTCGCTCATGCACGTAGTAGAAACAATTGACTTTCGAGTGATATATTTGTTTTATTTCACAAAAACTGGCTTATACAGTTTGGCATCGGCACTTGTAAAGTTTTCTTTTCTTTTTAATCTACGAATCTTGAAACTTTGAAACGTAAAGCAATCAGTTTAGAGGGAAGTTTGATTTCAATACGATTTCTTGATGTTGCCAAGAACAGAAATTCGTTATTGATAATAATATTAATCCAAGTACCAGTCATGCAGCATGATCGTATGAGCGACTTATCTTAAATGTGATCGTGCAAGGGAAAAGGGGGCTTAACTTGCCAAGCCTTTATTCAGGAGGACAAAAAAACGAAGATAAGGTCGAAAATGACTTTTTTTTGTAATTTTTGTTGGGTCCTAAACCTAGCTCTCTTTCCCCAATAATCATCAAAACTTGAATTTTCTGCATTTCTCATTGTATTTATAATCGCAAAAAACAGCTGTTTTGCAAGTCTGCTGAAAATCTGCCGAGACCTGCTGAAAATTTGCTATTTTCGAGCCCAATTTTTCCAAACTTTGAGAAATTATGAATTTGATAGGAAAATGATAGAAAATAAGATTTTGTTCAGCATAACGTGAAGAAAAGTAAAAATATATAAACTCAGATTTGGCCTCTGGCAACTCCCTTTTCCCTTGCACGGTACCATATTATGTTACATTGTTTTGAAAATTGAGGACTTTGAGTGAAAAGAAATTGTTAACCAATTTTATGACAAATAATCGATAATCATCAGAAACGCTTGCATACGAGTCTGCAACACATTGGGACATTTAATGTCTTTAGTTGTAGACTCGTATGTGTTGCAGACTAATATGCAAGCTCTAATAGCCACTCATCTGATCCAAACCCTGGGCATCGTCGAGTAAATGTCCTAAAGAGGCTACATAAGAAATTACAGCTTCCTGGAGTGTAAAGTATAGAAATTACCTATTGAAATGATTTAACCAACACTTCACAAATCAATCTGTTCTCGCAATATTCGGATCACCTGCTATGAATCAAATCATTGAAACACCAGCTCAATGAAATTAACAAGCGGTTGCAATCATGTTCACAATATCAATTATTGAGAATTATCACATGAGCGTACTCAATTATTCAAATAACCATGCTCATAACTCAGCTTGTTGGCCACGCACTTCGCAGTAGTTAACATAATATTATGGTTGGATAAATCGAGAGCTTTCGAACGAATGGTCTACGAATTTTGTGGGATGAATAATGACAAAGTTCCATTTCCCTAGCAACGACTCGGTTGTAAGCGGAAATCATCAAAAAACCAACCGTAACGCTTTTTTTTTTTTTTTTTTTTTTTTTTTTTTTTTTTTGGCGAGGCGCGGAGCGCCAAGTTTTTTTTTTTTTTTTTTTTTTTTTTTTTTTTTTTTTTTTTTTAGGCATTTTTCGTTTATGTGCCAAAGTAAAGACATAAAATGTCAAAAACTCGTTCTAAATTATAATGTGCTACCAAAACGAGATTTTGGATTTTTAATTTTTTTGAAGTTTTAACGATTTTTTGGCCCCTTTTAATGAATTTTAAGTACATTTTTCAGCACAATTTTCTAATGTTCTGTTATATAGTTAAATAACTCTATTTGAGCAATATTCTGCTAAAAAAATATAAATTTAACGATTTTTAGCCGTTTTTAGCGATTTTTAGTGATTTTGTCAGCACTTTTTTTGAAATTTGATCAATTCAATGTGCTCAGAAAATGCTTGCTAACAAACTCGTCCTTTCATTTGAAAAGCTTGATTTTTTGGTGCAAGAACGGAATTTTTATGTTAATCCTAAGGAGAGTGATCGTCAGGAAGGACACACACTTTTTTTTAACCTCCCATCAAAGGCGGAGGGGGTACACCATTAAATAGAAAAATAAACAAATAGAATAGAAAAGTGGGGAGGACACCCAGGTTAACCCGACGCCATCTCTAGGGATAAGAGAACTTGCAGGACGAGAAGGAAGAATGGGATGAAAGGAAGTTCCCCTATAAAATAACCACCAGTTCAAGTTCAGGACGTGGGTGGCAATACCACGGAGTACTCCATTTATATATATATATATATATATAACGAAAATTCGCTAAAGTGCTAGAGTTGGGGTAATAGTGCCATCACCTAATCATTTTACTGCAATTTGGATTTTGAATACTTCAAGCAGAACTTAATTGCATTTCCTTGCACGAACTTCGAGAACCACCTACCTACTACTTCACACTTGATTTCAAGCACCTATCACCAACACGCAACGAGTAGTCAGCTATTTATTTCCCTTATTATTCTCGGAGTCACCCACGCTTGGCCTCCAAGAAGGAGAACGCACGTGTCCGTCGAAGAAGCGACCGTCACCAAAACGTCGCGTCGCCTCATTGTTACGCAATGTTAACCTATTTTGATAAGACGGGCACCGAAGGACATGAGAGTACGCAACCTGCCGCATGAGCCACAAGGAGACTGCCAATAACCGGCCAGGTCTGCTAACAGGTATCTACATCTATCGGTGTTACCTCCTAGACCTTCAAACGTGTGGGTGCACAGTCATTTTGAATAAGTTGAACGACGTTTTCAACCTAAACCTGTTTATATAGGTAGACAGATAGTGTTGACAGATCGGCAGCTGGAGCTCTCTAATGTCAATCTGCGATCCCCACAGTATCCACGTCCTTCACTTAGTATCCCCATACAGCTATAAAAAAGGCATAATTGCGTTCGGCTGCTTTCCGATCAAAAAGTTACAATCATTCTCTCTACGTCATGGAAAAATATAAGTTCATGGTGATAGTTTTGAAAACTGAATCATCTTCATCTCTATGTTTTCTAGAAAGTGAATAAAGTGAGTGTAAATAGGTATACTTATGTAAAATTGACGATTGATAGAAAAATACATGTATATTCATGATATACAGATAGATGACCATGCAATATTACACCAACAATATTACAGTCCACAAATTCACATGAGCGCTTGATTGTGGGGTTAAATACAATCACAAACGCTACAAATGATCACATAAAAGTATATTATAGATGTATTAGATATAGCCCTTCTAAGCAGATCATCTCGATAAAGGATTCACACAGCCATGACCCCCCAATTCCTCGCTTTTTATAAAATGTTAATAAACAAATCCCTTCTTGACAAAGTCATCAACCCCCACCTCGTAGTAAGTTGCATGTACTATGAATTTCATGCTATTAATGCAATCCAGAAGTCGATCATATAATAAATCAGCATCAGATGACCCACAGATGATAAGTGGTCCTAGACACCTCACAACATTGTTTTCAATGTATACCAAAAGCGCTGTATTTCAAATTTCAGCACCAAAGATCGATTAGGACAGAAATTGGACTCCCCTCATCTGACCAGTATCACTGTGATCGTATTCTACATGTCCCAAAAGTGCTTAATTTCAAATGTAATCACCGTAGGCCAATTAGGAAAGGAATGAGCCTCTAAGTAGGGATGCAAATCGTTCGTACTATCGATATTTTTGTTCCGATATATCGATATTTTAATATCAATATTAATTATTTGATGTTTTTCAATATATCGATATCTGTTATCAATATATCGAAATATACTGACGGCTTCGTTTATTTTAACTAGGGAATGTTAGTGTACTTTCGTAGCAAAAATTGATAATTGTGCTCTTCTCCTACAATGGAGTGAATAGCACAACAAAAAGTACTAAGACATTGTCGTCCACACGTCTCTACTCCACGTAGCACGGGAATATGTTATAGATTCAATATCAATATGTCGATTATCTAGGTCCGATATATCGGTATAATCGATAGTGGGCTATCAATAAATCATTTGATAGCAATATAGATATTTTGCTTCCGATATTGCATCCCTACCTCAAAGCCCCTCAGCTGATAGTGTGCCTTTTACCTAGTAATTGTTATAATTTACGTACGTTTTGGAGGCCGTTGTCACTAGCAAATCGAGTACAGGGGCGCGATCTGATGGTGACGTCTTTACATCCAAAGCGCTCGCCCCCTGTTCTCGACTTGCTAGTGCCAACGCACTCCTCCTTATGGTACGTCTATAAATGATAATTTCACTCTTACTACTAGTGAGAATAACCCTTTTGATTTAATTTACTCGTTATTAATTTAATTAACTCGTAATTGATGTCTCGGCACCAAATTGGGAAAAAATAGCCTAAGAGATCTCTCAGCTGATTGGGCGTGCGGAGCCAATTTTTATATCTAATTGTAATCGGAATATCTAAAAGAAGCTCCATTTCAAATTTCAGTACCGCAGGTCGATTGTGAAAGAAATGAGACAGAATTAGAATTCCATGGTGGTTGGATGATTTTGTCATGAATATAGTGAAAATTAACCTACCAAGACAAAATTGATGAAGTCAAATAAAACATCTGAAATGATCAACTTGCGTATTGGTTCGCAACTACGAGAGGCATATTCATTCGGAATTTTTCATGTATTTACCTTGGCACATAAACTCAAAAATCGTCACGAAATGGAACATCATGAGAACCTGTTACGCAAACGACAAACAAAGCGTGCTCGATCGCTAAGATGTTTACAGTTACAGTGGCGGGACATTCGACTCCCGAATCGAATGAAGAATTGGCATATCAAAATCACTGGAATCATTCAAATGAAAGATTTTTCCATTTGAATTCTTTTTCATTCGTGACATTTTCTTCTCTCAGAGATTGATCTCGCGAATTTTAAGTGTTCATACTGTCGTTCAGCGAAAATCGTATATGGAATCATACAAACATCGGAATAATGAAAATGAATTATGGAATATTCGAGACGAGAGCCGAAATCTTCCCGATTCCTATGGAAATGGAGAGATCTCAAATATTCGAATCTCGGTTGTCAAAATGGTTGTGGTCAATCCACAGCTAGAACGCGCCGCATATTCTTCACTTGTGGGGTCAACTCTGAGGATTTTTTTGTACATTGCGGATTTACTGCAATTCGCTAATTTTTCAAGTCTGAAGACTTGAAGAAGCGTCTTATTACCACTCGTAGTAAAAAAGAGTGAGAGAATGAATACACTGTACTTGGGGACGGCGATTCGCCAAATGGGTTGGCCCGAATTGAATAACATCTTGCGCTTTGTGGCTTGGCACCTTTCGTACAACGAGCGTCTTTTTGGGGGGATATCACAAAAAGGTTGGAATGTACAGACTGAATGAGATTGCTATTTCATGTTTCCCCCTCCACTTGGTCGTTGCGGCTTGAACTTCCGAAAGGCATTTCCGCAGGACAAATATAGCCTACGTTTCAAATTTCATCTAAATCAAACGAGGAAAAGTGGATGAAATTCCTATTTTATATTTACCCCCTCCTTAACAACCCTCTCACCAACTGGTCGCAGCAGCTCCAAAACCGCAAAAGACCTAAATTTCAAATTTCATCAAAATCGGCTGAAAACAATTTTAGAATTGAGTAGGTGAAGAATCAGGTGGGACTTGAAAAAAATAGAAAAATGAAGATAATCCGAAAATATACATTTTGATGCCTTGTTTACCTTAAATAGAATCGATATATCGTTACATATTCAGCATCCGGCTACTCAGGGGACATACCTTTCCCACGACTTGCAATGAAAATTAAGTTAAAGCCGACAGGGTCCTACTCATCTCGGCGAGTGTTGTGATGGGGCTCCCAACTAACAAGCTCCACCGCTAGGAGCGCTAGGGGAGCAGTGCCCTAAAGAAAATCGTCGTTCACATGATTTCCCCCTTTTCGATAAACTTTAATTGGTATATATATTTTTTTTTTGTGTGCTGAAAATAATCAAAGTTACTTAAAACTCAGCAACCATAATATGAGCTGAAATTTAGTAACTAGTTGAACGACAAAATTGACCGGATGAAAAATACTGAACTTTCTTAGTTATTAAAAAATTGATAAATCCTAATTCAATGAAATAATAAATAATATGTATTAAAAATAGGAGGTGATTTAAAAAGGATAAGATTATGAAAAAGAGGAATCAACTGCTCCAAATCAAGAAAAACGTGAAAAGGTTATTCGATTATAAAAATCATTCGAATGTGAGATTTTAGAGTCTGAAAATCATTAAAGGAGGCCATCACTAACTATTAGCAACACTTGTTTCTAGATAGCTACGTTTATGGGAGATAACTTCCAGTGTTGTGTATATAGGATGTTTAGTTTCAGGGAAGCGTGCGCAAATTTTTACCAGGTACTAAGCCCAAAACTGTATTCCCGTTAGGTAAAAACATCATGATGGAGAGTGTAATAATACCGAATGTATCTATCAAGGGGGATTACGCGCTTGGGTGCTGTTAAATTAAAACTGAAGTTTTTTTAAATGAATGTTTACAAACATCACCATCATTGCCTATTGAAAAAAATTCTTCTCTTCCCAATTAACTTCGAAAAAAACATAACAAAAAACCCAAAGCCCACTTGCCATATATGGTGAGGATGAACCAGTATCTTACTTTGTTTCTCTCCTGGGAATAGCTTTAGATGCATGGATACATCGTTTAAAACCTAGAAGGACGTACAACAATATTCAAGGTTTTCTCACCTACCTTCATTTTTCCCTTGGTTGATGAAACAATTACCTATTAATTCAGGTTTGGATCTATTTCTTTACTGAATTCATACTTGAAATCAACGGAAAGAAATTGCACATCGTTAAGCCAACTATACAGCACTGCTGTCTTGTCGTGATATGGCTTGTGGGAATACGAATCAGTGAGTACATGTGCTTCGTCGTTCTGTGATACAGGAAATTTCAATATCCACGTTAGGAGGATCCATTCGCTGTAAGTGATCACTTCGGATAATCGTGATGTTTTCGCAACACCAGCGCTCAGGAGAACCTACGGGATTTCAGATAATCACCGCTGACACTCCAAGAAAGACCTTGCGGCACCGCCAACGGATCTTTGCGGCCGACAAGAGGAGAGAGAGAAAAATTTCCTTTCATCGCTCCAATTAGGTTTGCAGGTCGTGAAGTCTGGGTGGAGCGCTGGTGCTCTATGGATTCGAACCGAGCACCGAACTATTACCCAATCACCCGAATCCCCCTAATTATTGCTGCTATCTGCGATCTTGATCGTTCGACACCACGAAAAAGTGTTGACCTTTAGCCGGTAAAGTGCTGCAAGGAGTGTTGAGTTGTGGATTGATCACCGCAATTGACGAAGTTGCAACATGAAGCACTAAATCAATATATTCTTACTTACCTAACTGTTCAGACTTTATAATGACATCTTCGGGTGAAGTGAACTCAAGAAAAAAACGGATCATCATTAAATGATCGACATCTCATTTGGTATCGTGTGCACATCATCTCTGAAAAGCAAGGTGATTTTAATTGTAAAGATTATTCAGTTTATTGGCACGTAATATCGTTTTTAGTTCATTTAACCAGAAAAGTGAATTCCATGTAAGCAACCATTAATTTTAAACTGTACATCATAATTTTTAAGGATTGAATACCAATTTCAACATCGCCATAAACCAGAGGCTAAGGTCCCAACTAAATGTTTAAAATTATTTCTCAAAACTTCATCATTTCATAAACTTATATCCTACTGATACAGATCAAGTATTGCCCGACATCTATAAATATTTCATACTATATAACTCGTATGTTAGAAAATATAATACAAAATACTTAGACTTAAGTAATACAAAATATATTCAATGATAGCTGGACGTGGTTTAATAATGTGCTCGACTTTATTCGTCGATACTCCAATCAAATTTTGTTGTCAAGGCATTCTAGAAGGAACATTGCGTCGAGGGTCTCCACAAATAACCCATTTTAATATAAATACTTACCTTGGTCAATTAGGACTTTTTAATTTTCAATTTATCCTCCACTCAATTTTCAATTGTATTCCTAATTGATTCCAGACCCCTCTGCCTTATTGGTTCATCTACAAGAGTTTTTTCACCACTTATCGTCTACATTGTGTTCTCATTAAACATGTGACTGTTTATATGCTACCTATAAAGGAGCGCAACCAAAACAAAAGTAATGATAATGATAATAATTAAAAGTAAATAAAAAATTTCCAAGAGTTGAATTCCCAAATATATATTTGTGGAGCAATCCACCTTCCACATATGATCAAGTATCCTCTGTGAGATATTATTGAAAGTCTCCATAAGGGCCAAGTTGAACTCTAAATCTCCAGAGAGGGGGAAAATATTTTTATATCTCCAAAGTTAAACAAAATTCGTCTCTCTCGATTGTTCCGATCTTTGATTGAGGATCCCATTTTGAGGAGCCCAGAGTGTTTCAGTTGGCAGTTCCTGCACTAGACTCATTGAAAATTAATCCTGTTTGGATTATAAGTTACCATGACATTACATGAGGTACGTTCGTATTGTTTTATTCATCAAGGTGCACTTACGATTCTCCGCCAGTAAAACTATTTGAGTAGTACCTTTACAAAGAAAGCTAATTAGCTTTGTTGATTTATAATTTATATTCCCTGGATTGGAACTCATTCCAACTAGTTCCTGTCTGCATTCAAAATATTTTTTCATCAAATATGTACAGTATGTTAGGTGGGGGGGGGGGGGGGGGGGGTAGTAGGTACCCATCTCCAACAAGAGAGCGCGTTTACCATCGCGACTTATCGCAAAGTTCATTCTCGAGCGTTCTAGATGCAGTTATGGGAGAAGTACCCTGTACCAACTTTGAATACATTCGGAAGAGGACTGCTGATAGCGGTAAGTTATGGACTGTTGAGTTATTCCGGGGACAGAACACAATAATCCTCTAATTATTGATATCGTATTCAGTTAAGTCGTGACAATAATTAGCACGTTGAAAAGTAAAACAATACGATTTTGACGGCGAAAGGACTTGTATCATTAGCGATCACAATGTATATTAAATAATGAACAGATAGCGAAAACGGTAACATTTCAGCACTTATAACGTAAATGTTTATTTGTCGATATACCGAATACCAGGTGTGTATTGAATGAATCACTTCAGTCAAAATAAGTAAGGAAACTATCACGATTACATCTTTTAAACATAGAATTCATGATGTTATTTAGTTAAATTTCCAGGCAATCGATCTTGCCGTTGAAGTGTAGTGGAAAGGCTATTTATTGATTATCATTCAAGGATACGAAGAACGACCTTCGGTTTTTGCGCCGGCGTCATATCTCTATTGAATAGACCGTATAAATTAGGAAGAATTATTATGTTCTTGTTCTATTTCATCATTTTCAATTGTGAACTTCTGTAATCGACCGAGAAAAAAAAATTGTTAACCCTCAATCACAATTTGTTCTTATTCGTTTCAAGGTGTGTAGAATTCAAAAAACGAATTTGAAAAATCCGTATACGTCCGCCCTCCAGAACTTTTCCCTTAAACTACTGGATCAAAGTTTATGAAACTCGTGTGATAAACCACATTTAGAGTCTAATAGGTCCTAGAAGCAGGGAGACGAGATCACGAAATTTTACAAGGTTGAGTACGGTTTTTGTAAATTTGGAAATGACATTGGAAGATGTCACTCCAAAGAATCGAATGAAAGACCCGGAACGCTATATGTTAATCCATTTGCTCTCACTAAAATCATCAACACGATCTAAATCTGAACTGGTGCGAACATAGTAGAAATCACTTTATAAATTACGACGATCGTATGTACTGAGGAGCTGATCAGCTGAAGGTCCTATGGAGCTAATTGCTTTCCTAACCAACCTATGGTGATGGAATTAGAAATGGAGCCCTTCTGGAGTACGTGGAATACAAAATTACAAGGTTTGGAGGCCAACTGATCAGCTGAGGGACCTCAGAGGCTAAATTCTTTTCTGATCGACCTACGGTGCTGAAATCGGGAATAGAGCGCCTTTGGAACACGTTGATGATTTCACGATATTTAGAGGACCACTTATCAGCTGAGGGATCTTCGAGACTCATTCCGTTTCTAATCGATCTACTGTAGTAAATTAGAAACCTGATTGCTTTCAAGTATTTTATGTGCAAAAAACATAGTTTTAAATTAATATACGACCTACGAAATCCTTCTCTATGGTGAGTAGATAGATATATTTTGTCATAAAGCGTTACGTTCCTTAAAGCGTAAACATTTGGTGTCCTGGCACTGTAAAGGGGTGGACCCATTTACGAGGTTCGAAGCCCCGAGTTTTGATAATGTACTACAGGTATAATGGGTTTAATATTTTAGACTAGTGATTGGGGGAAAAGGGCCTTCTGATACGGCAATAATTTTTCTTTTATAAGAAATAATGAGTTTTCCTCGTCGGACACACATATCAGCACTAGATATCAATTTCAAGATCCTTCAAACCACCTAACTTGGGTCAACCCTTTCTTAAAATTAAATAAACTGAACACCAAGATATAATCATTTGGAATCTATATAAACTAAAGGTATTAGTATATATCTGCAATGCGAGAGGCGAGAGGGTGTGGGTAACATGATTTAGCCAGGGCGACGGAACCCCTCTTCACCGAGGTATGCAGGAATGTTTTTTGCTTCATAAAAACCTGCATGCTATTCAAATGATCATTTGGACATTAAAACAGATTTCCACTGCATGAGTAATTAATGAGTAGAACTCAAGCTGCTACATATACATTGTTTAGAGTATTTCGAGCAAGGAAGAAAGCAAATTTAAATGCTTTAACCTAGAAATACCCGCTTTCCATCACCTCCTTACGACAAAAACTTCAATTTAGAGGCATTTACACAGGCAAGACAAAGAACTCGCTTATACCGATTAATAATGAATTGTAACTAATCACATCGACTGCAGTTTGACTCGCCGAAAGACCTTCTCCACTATGATGGAGACTGGTCCAGAAAAGGTTCGCTCGCTATGCTGAATGTAAAAGAGGAGAAGGTTGGGAGGATTTTAATTATCAGGCTTTTCTTAATGGTAATGGTATAACTTCGCTCGAGGGTAGGCGTAAAACTGCTGATGGTGTTTTCATTTATAAGCTGATCCATAATTTAATTGATTGTCCCGAACTTCTTCAGCTTCTAAATTTTCATGCCCCCCTGTATCGCACTAGAACCTCCACCTTATTTTATACTCCTACCACAACCACAAATTACCTGCTAAACAATCCACTCCATAGAGCACAACGCATATTCAATATTCCTTCTGTCTCCGAGAAAATAGATATCAGCACAGTTTCCCTTTATCGTTTAAAAAAAAATACTTGATACTTTATAATTAGAAATCCTTGTTTTATTTTCTTATTTTATTTTTATCAGTCATTCTTTTGTGTTCGCTTATCAATATGTCCGTAACTTTATAATATTTATGCAAACATTTCTCTTGTCATTGGGCTTCAGCCAGTATGCCATTAATAAATAAATAGAATGTTACAATCATATGCTACAGTGAAAACTCGAATTCGTCAAAACTAGTTTTAGGTAACTGGTCACAACAGAATACTAAACTGTTTGTCCAACTAATCTGAACTTTTACTAAAGGATTTACCGCTTGATATTAGATATATTTGAGATGCGAGTTGAGCGAGCATCCCAATAACTGATCCAAGAAAAAAACTAAACTGTGTAAAATCTGTCTAAGAGTGGTCGTAGACGAAGTTTCGCTAAGAGTGGGGTGTAGACGGGCTTACACTAGTTTTACTACGTAGTTAAAACTAGTTTTGACGAATTTCGGATATTTACGGTAAAGCATGCATTGCGAAAAAGATTGATGGTGGTTCATTCGAAAGAAGATCCATCCTCAGCCCTTGAACTTACCGAAGTCGGGTGATGGATTTCGTACTTGGAATCCGCGGACCGAAGATGTTGTAAATCTTGGTTGGAAGGCGGTGACTGGAGATAGACCGCGGTGCCAGCCTCTGGACGGCGTTTCACCATTAAGTTCAGGACAGCGTTTGAGGCGTGTAACCGAATTGTAGGTTTCCCAGAGAGTCCTAAGAGGAAATGCGGACGATAAAGGTATCTCTTGGCAAACCAACACCGGAATTTAGGAGAGAACAAGGATTTATCGTAGAGTCCGCCGCAAAACAATGATAGGGTTCAAAGCGACGATAGCGAATCAAGTTTTGGGATTGAGGTGTGGTTTGCAGAAATAATGAAACGATAATTTATCAACAAATAGCATGAAAGTTTTTGGAATTCCACACATTTTCATATACGATACCACCTCAATGAAATTCAGAGGTCCGTATCGATCCTAACCACACAATCCCCGAGAATTTCATTGAAGCCAGATGAAAGCTATAGCAGTATTGACTGAAACACGGGTCTCACGTGAGCACCTGTTCAGAGGCCGTAATACATGAGGCGCTGATGGAATTTATAGGGTATTATCCTGGGCCCAATCCGCATAACTCCTGAAAATATCACAATCGGGTAGGACTTGGTAAAGCGAAGACGACACAAAGGGACAGTAGTACAGAGACAGACAGGATCGAAACCAACATTGTTGAAGAAGGCCTCAAACCTAACGTGCGAGTGGAAATTTCAATTTCTTATAACTTTTTGATACCAAGTCCACCACTAGCGGAAGCTATGTTGTATCTCTCGGACACAACTCCACACAGAGGATAATGAAGGTATCTACAGATTTTTTATTTTTTGCATTTATAATTATTATTACCCCCTCCATTCAGCCTCTCCCATGATGAAATTTGAAACTCGTGTAATGCTTCAAAAAACTATATCGAGTTCGTAATAGAACGAAATAAGCAGCACGGAAATTAATCGAGATATCTAGATTGGGCAGCGCTTGAAGGAATCGGTAATTATCCCCATCATCCCCCACCATGATTTAAAATCCAAAATTCCCAAGTTTCGTTGACAACTACACTAAAGTTGGAAATTGAACTAAATAAGAATCACAAGTCAAAATTCAAAAAAATCATTCATCAAATTCAATCAAAATTTGCCGAAAAAAACACGATTTTACGGCTCTACCCCATCCATTTCTCCTTTTCTATCATGCAAATCAAAAACCTAAAGGTTAACTGCTCAACCAGACTAAAATTGAGATCGATCAAAGGAAAAATATCGAAAATTGGTTGAGAATTGTGGCCTGCGCAGCGTCGACAAAATTTGTCACACAACCACACTTTTTTTTTTTCGGTCTTAGAATGGTCTGGAACGGATTTACATGCAATTATTATTTTAATTTATCATGCTCCCAAACTCCTGGATCAATTGACGAAGCCTAGCTTCAATCGGACGTCCTAAAAAAGTGCTGAGCCAACCTGTAGGTTAAATTGGTGAATGATCTAAGAATATTTGTGACCCCTTTTCAGAAAAACAGTTTGAAAGAATTTCACACTTCAACTTTCATGGGTTTACATCGAAATAAAATAGAAATCGTTAAAATAAAATAGTGAAATTAAAACTAAAAACGAAATAAAAATAGGGAAATTTCCTGATTTTGATTAAATATGAAGAAATGTGCACAAAATGGCCAAAATATGCGAAACCTCTAAAATCGATCTTACCTTGTTATTTAAATTTCAATTTAACGCACGACAAACGCTTTGATACTCTCGGATATGTATGGAAAATATGCAAACTCCAGTCCCTGTTGATTGCCTACCACGGCTTCCGAAACCGGAGCTTTCAAGTTCAGTACTAACGAATCGAAAACTTCACTGCTTCTCTGCAACAACAGTTGAACTCCACGGTTGTCAAAATCCAAAACAAACCCGTCTAATCAACAGCCCGACGCGTGAGCACAACTAAACAGACGGAGACGCGTGTCATGGTGGTCCGTGAGTTCTTCACCCAAATATTTCTCCCGGGTTCCTCATCACCAGTCACGCTCTGACCCATTTGTCAATGTTCTCTGTTAAACGCACCTGCCGCTCCAACGTGTCGCCGACAAGTTTTGGCTTCTCACTAACGTGCAGGGAGAGTTTTTCTCTCGGTCGGTTAGGAACTAAGTTATTTCTGTGTAGATTGAACTACGTTGCTAATCAGTAGTGAGGTTCGAGATTAGGGTTGCCAGATCTACTTTAATTGAAAGTATCCAACTTTATTTTTGTGCAAAATACTGTATACCTTATAAAAAATTTAAAGTAGACCAAAATACTTTATATTTGAAACGAAGAAGAAAAGTTCAGCCTCCGCACCTACTTACTAGTCAAGGACAAGGTTCCCATACCTACCTACACCAGAACTACCTACCTGCATCGACGAAAATTGGTCTAGGATCGCTCACGTATACTCGAGAAGTTGAGAAGGCTGACTATCTCCCGCCGGTCGCTCAACCCCATACAACACAACAACAGCAACGAACGGTTTAAAGATTCTGTTTACTTTTTGGATGTCATCTGTCATGATGTGATACCCTGGGTATGTTCTGTATGTGATCCCTATGTGATGAGGATTCCTTCAGCTATTTGGGTTATTTTCAATGAGTAGGTGCCTATATATACGATGTTGTTTGCTTAAACTAGTAGAAAATGACTCCCAAAAGAAAGACTCGGTTTTTTTTAGAACCTCTTCTTCTTTATCTGTATGTAGTACACCCTTACTGAAATATGGACTCGTTAAGATTGAAATGTCTAGTAATGTTTTCTTCGGAATAAAAATTTTGTGACCTAAGTACAGTACAAATATTATTATCCATGGTTCCTATTTTTAATTCATCTAACCGAACTTTCTAACTTTCAGTAATCTGACACATTCAAGCCCTAGTGTGCAGAGCAGAATGAAAAATGCCTTAGTGTCTAAGTCGAGAACGTTAACTTTAATGTATACTTTAACTTTCATTGAAATACTTTACTTTTCCTTGGTAGCAGCCAGGATATATACTTTATTTGATCCGAAAAAATCTGGCAACCCTATTCGAGATAGATAAGTACAAACGTCTAAAATAAGTACACGAGTTTAAGATAGCAGAAATGAAAGAGCGCTTAATTAGGTCAATGACATTAATATTCATATTATATCATACAATATGTTGAAATACGAATCGAAATCAGTCACCTCCCATCGCTCAAATGGAAATTGAGTAAGAGGCCTGAAAATATAATGCAATGCGGTATTATTGATAAAGAAAACTTGAATCTGCGTTAACAGGGAATCAGACAACTGGGGGAGAAATATGATTATGATTATGATTCATTCAGAGAAAAAGCTTTTAATTTAAGGCTTGTATAGAAAAGCCAAAGATGTCAACAAACTTCTTCTGGCTGGAAGAAAAGTATGTATTTGATATATTATATCATTTGCAGTTTTATAAATTATTAGTACTTGAATCTAATTTATGCAGTTTTCAGGAATATTTGTGCGCGAATTTGTAGCTTTCTAGTTTGCAGTTTACATTTTTATTCTGACTAATATTCAGATTCGAATTTAAGGTCAACGTTTTCAGCAGTTTTTGCCATTTTTTGAAATGAGGTGGGAGTTTGTTACGTTCTTTGTCCCTTAATGTCTCAGAGAGGCTCCCGATCAGAATCCAACTTCCTTGGGTAAAAAGTTGTGAATGTAGCTTATTAAATTTATCAGTAATGAGCGTAATTGTATTTTGTTGTTTTAGAATATCTACATCCTAGGGTGAACAGGAGAGAATTTACCTCTTTCAGCTGATAATGCCAGTAGCCCTATTTGTCTCTAAATGCCTCAGAGAGGCTTCTTGTTGAATTTCAAGTTCCTGGTGTGAGAAAGAGAGAGTTTAATACTCAGGGCTCGTTATTTGTTCATAATAGTTGATTGTCGAAAGCGGTATCCTTATTTCGACAGAACCCTTTATTTATAAAGAATTTCCTCATTTCCCTACTGATTACAGGTGGTTGTTTGTCATTAATTGTTAATTTCAATTTCGTCTCTTATTATTGTTCCATTTAACCCTAGAATGACAATTATATGCTTTTGAAGAGTACATGCAGAGAAGAAAGTGCATTTTTTTAATGTTTTGTTAATATTATCACTCACCCTCCAGAAGTGCTTCGAAGAATGCTACCAATTTGATCAGTAAATACCTACCCGGCCAATCTGCAATCTACTAGCGCTCAATACTGTTTTTTTTTTCTACATGGTAATACGCTTCAGAGACGAAGGCATACTATTTAGCGTAAGTATTTCTATGTCTAGAAATGTTTAATTATATTCGAGGCCATTAACGAGTGTACTTTACTACGCATCCAGAATGCACTGAAGACAATAATCATTCAGATTTCTACCCCCACCAACACACTAAAACATTTAATAGCGTCGTCAATATTCCCTATAAATTATCTTAAGGCGCTGTATTTCTCAATACCATTCTGAGGTTAATAAAATTGTTCATCAGTTTTTTTCCGTGATCGTCAGTAGCAATGTTTTACATCACCACAATTTACACAATGAGCTATTTTGTAATTCTACAAACGGTTGGCGATTCTTCGCGATATTTAGTCATAAAACCCGTGAAATACGACATATTTGACGCAAAGTTTCCGTTTTATTCACTTCATGGAGTAGCTTGACGTTAGACGTCTGATAAGAAATTGTGGAGTTTACGTGGACGCTCGTCTCAAGTGACCAATATTTGTCACTGGGAAAACCGCAACTGTTTGAAGTTAATTTATTACGGGGTTTATTCAATAGAAAAGATTAGGAAATCTGAGGGTCCTTGGAATATCATATACAGTTTTTTGTGTGGAATATATTGACGAAATGATTGGGGATTTCACAATACAAATAATGAAACACGTTTGAATTTTTATTGATTTATTTTATAATTTCCTTATTTGTCCAGAAAATTCCGTTGCATGTATTGCAATCAGACGGAGAAAAATGGAATGCTAGATATGGTTTCTCTATTGAACTCGTTCATTCAAATTTCATTAATGTGTAGAGATGGAAAGACCTGACACTGGTTACACCACGGATAGTTTACTAGTAAAGTAACCGTGGGTTACACTACAAGTAACGCTGTGCACCCCCCTACCGAGCTAAATTCGAACTATTTTTTATGATTATTTTAAGTATTCATCTTTATTTTGATGAGTTTGAAGAAAAGATTTTAAAAAACTCGCGTAAAGAATGCGCAGTTAGAATTCAGCAGGGGCTCACACATGTTGTGTGCTCAGTCTCAGGAGATGGGAAGATGTTCATTTATGTGTACCTACATGTAGAAAGAAAGGTGTGGCGGGTTAAAACCATTTTCTTCAAAATGTAAAGTTCAAGAGATAGTTGAGTCAAGCATTATGACCATATATGAGCACTTTTAAACAACCAGACGACGTTTGAAAATCTAGTCAAGCAGAGTAAACCGAAAAAGATCCATAAAATAACACTTAAGTATGCGAATCAGCCAACAAAAGGGGTCGAAGCTGTAGAGGAATTCTATTATCTGGTCCCATAGAGCATTACTTAGTACATGTCAGGTTCCAACAAAATACAACCTCGCAATTCGCTACACAATTGAAGATGGCGCAGCCCGAACATGTTTAAATTGGTCAATTCACGTTTTTGTGCGTTGTCCCTTCTTCCACCCCCAAATGCTAAATTAAAAACTTGGGTGTACAACGTAAATAAAAAATTCACAGATCAAATGCAGAAATCAGTTGATAACTGAACAGGTCTGCTTCATGTCCACATTGCCGTAGACAACCCGGAAATAGAGAATTATAGACATTGGCAGACGTACCCAAACAGAGATACCTATATCTACCATCCTTTTGATAGACATAGCTTCAGGATTTTCGGAACCGATTCTGTCCATATATGTGCTCCTTCTTTCTCATAGCTGAGTGTTGTCATAATTTGACCCAGATCATAAACAATGGGTCATTCTCACTACTGAGGAACGCTATAAAGTCTCATGAACTCAAAAATGAACATTTATTACCAGTTTTAAATGTAACTTGGTTTATGGTTATACATGAATTCGCGAAGAAGTTCATAAGTATTTGGAAATTGAAGGATGGAATGTAAAAAGGTTCTTATTAAAAAATCACAAAGTGCGTTTTGAGTGCTAAAATATACTTTTAGCGCATTTGCCAAGAAACTAAAGCTATTGCAATGGCTTGAAAAATTTTAAAATAAAAATTTTTGAAAAATTTCTCCATTGAAATTTGTTTTGAGGGGCATTTTGAAACGAATACTAGAGTTTAACGCTTTATATATATATATATATATATATATATATATATATATATATATATATATATCATTCCAGACGATAACTTTCCTCGGGATTGAGATAAAAATTCCGTTCTGGCGCCAAAAAATCAAGCTTTCCAAACCAAAGGATGAGTTCGTTGGCCAGCACTTTTTGAGCACATTAAATTGGTCAAATTTCAATCAATGTGCTAAAACAAATCGTCAAAAATGGCTATAAACCGCTGAAAATCGTTAAATTTATCTTCTTTTTTAAATCAGAATATTGCTCAAAGTATTTTGACCATAAAATAGAACATATATCAAATAGGGGAGTACTAACCACGAATTGGAACCTACTCAAACCAATCAAAGTAAACGTTACATGGCAGAGCGCTTTTCCAGTTCCTGTAACAATTGGAAAACCTCGCTTGCAAAATTCTTACATTTCACCCTTCAATTATTCATTTCTGTGAAAGGAGATCAGGAATTCACTCTTCAAACGAAGACTAATAACTGATGAATCATCCGATGATTTGTAATACTTATCTATATTATCAAGGCACTCACGTATCCGAATAAAACCGCCGTTTCCACCAATGTATGACAAGTCGTGCCGAGAAGAACATTGAATAATGTCGACATCTATTTTGAGAATAGCGATATGAGGAGATGAGTGGTACAAGAGTTGGCACCCCTTTGTTTAGCTGTATCTGCCACTAGAGGACGGGCTAGAGCGTGTAGATGGACTATCTAGTTCATGGGCAGAGACAAATTAAAGGGACTGTTTAGCGTCGGTCACTTTCGTGTTTCGTACTCTTTTATTCATTTCAGGCTCGAAGCTTTTGGTTAATTCAGTCGACTCTCCCGGGTGATATTTCGTCCACCTTTTTTTTCCAGCTCTGAGCGTCCCAATCCCAGATAACGGATGCTTTCATTATTCAAAACCTTTTGGGCTGTAAATGATTACGAAGGTTCAGCGGCAGTTAAGAGATTCGTTTTTGTGTGGAAAGAACTCGGAGGGAGAGCGATGAGCCGGCGACACGCCGCCTGTCCCGGGTTTTCTTCAATCTATCCAATTTTTTCGGGTTGTTGGTTTCAGGAACGACAGCGTCTCCAGATAAAGGCTCGGATCGACTAATAGCGAAACCAATCGTCATAATGGTTGTTTCCAGTATTGTGAAATGCGATATAAAATACCATAAATACTGCATTTTAACAATAGTATTTTTTCAGTGAGTTTTTGGATTGTGCTAAATCCGAAAAACAACCTATTTTTCGAAGACCGTACAAATCGTTCAGATTTAAATATCACTATCCGAAAATTATATTTTTTATTCATGAAAGAACTGTTGTAAGACTTGGAATACCCCAAGCTGCTAATGTAAAAAGTTCAAGTGATGCAGCATGATCATATGAGCAAATTTTCGTAAATTACTGTATTGTATAGTGTTAACTTGTTTTTGGATCAAATCCCATTCAGGCACACCAGGAAATGAAATTGCTGATGCGGCTGCTAAACGAGCTACAAACCAACCACTATAAGCACCTCAACACATCTTCCCGCACACAGATTTGTACTGGAACATACGATCAATATATATGAAGGAATGGCAAACTTTTCACTGCACGTACCCGAAAGGACGGAACTATGTTGGCAAGTTCCCCAAAGTGGAAAAACAACCATGATTTTCCAGTATCGACGAGGAAAAACAAAAAAACAAATACTTCAAAACTATTTCTCGGCGGAGGACTGGCCACGGTATTACCAACAAATACCTCCGTATGATCGGCAAAGTACAGTCCCCGGGATACAGAGCATGCCCGGAAGAAATAGAAACTCTAGAGCACGTCATTTTCAACTGCCCCCACTACGAAACTCAACGGTAAGAATTGTTCCAAACCATATCACGAGAAGCAGAGCAGCAATTCAACATGTGCTACGTTTTGAGTTTGAACAATCAGAAGATAAACGATTCTTTATATGACTTTTTTGTGTCAATCAATTTTAGTATTTGAAGCAAATTAATGTAGGTACATATTCTGTAAATACTTACTGTAATCGAATAATTGTAAAATTATGGTTGAATGGCTATTTGCCTGTACCAATAAATTAAAAAAAAAATTGTTTTGGAATTTGAGCTTTTTGAGTGCAAGGAAATTGTTAACCATTAATTTTATGACAAAAAACGTATTGCAAATAATAATCTGGTATTCAAAAAGAAGGTTTGGATTTTTAGCTTTTTTGCAGTTTTTATCAATTTTTTTTTAAAGCAAATTTAAATGATATTTAAGAGCATCAGGTATCAGCATTATTTTGTACGTAAATTTTTGAATATTCTTCTTCATAGTTAATAAACTTTATTTGAGCAATATTCTGCGAAAAAATATTATTGTAACAATTTTAAGCTGTTTTCAGTGATTTTTAGTGATTTTTTCAGCACATTTGTTGAAATTTAACCAATTTAATGTGCTCAAAAAATTTTGGCCTACAAACTCATCTTTTCGTTTGGATAGCTTGATTTTTTTGGCGCAAGAACGGAATTTCGTATCTCAATCTTAAGGAGAGATATCATCTATAAAGACTCTTGCAAGAGCAGAAGGAGTAACCGGTATGTGAAGCAGAAACAGGTATTCGGCTAGAACCGCTCACTTGGCACTCCCTGCGGTAGATCGGGTTTTCCGGAGACGCTCCTGCCATTTTCGTGCTTTGAAGTTATAAGGGTGATAAACGATATGGTGAAGGAACATGGAATACATCCTGCCCAGAGTGGAGTCACTACGTTCATTCTCGCGCTCATGGGACCTAAACAACTATACTCACGATTTCCCAACTCACCCCGCAATTCTCAATTCTCCCCCGGCGACGTATGGAAAATATTGGCCTCTGTCCGGTGGACGGATTTTAGAGGAATTTCTTAATTTTATTTTCTATTTTTTTAAATTTACGAATCCTACATATACATCTATAACATTCAGTAAGGGGGGGGGGGGGGTCAAAATTGTTTTTATTTGATCGATTACAAAGGTTCACTTTAAAAAAAAAAACCGATTAATATAAACAAAATTATCGTTTCGTGATAACACATTTGGACATCAGGAAAGTCATGACTTTGTGTCCAAGATGTAGCTCGACTCGTTTTATTCTTCTCGCATAAAGTTTCATAAAAAGCCTGATATAAACAATGCCGTTGAAGATGAAAGAGTTATGAAATTCAACGTGGGCTCAACCTCCTGGAGAGGAAATGGAAATACGAGAGAGAAATATAAAGAAATAGATGGAAGAAAGTTATAAGGGACTGGCTGGCTCAGGCATTTTATCTAAACTAATATAGACGGCTGATATTGCGTTGGAACATTCCTACAGTATCTTGGGAACCTAATGTATTTCAGATGGGCTTTCCGTTTTCTATTGGATAAATGCAATATTATTCAGCCACCTCACCTCCCGTTCGGATTTTGTGAAATAAGAACAACTTCGACTTGGCTACCTTGAAAGTTTGCCGCACTTGCGGTTTGTATTGAAAGGTTCTACGAAAAACTGTACTAATTGAAGAAGTGAGTTTCTACTTTGACTTGGTATACATTTATCTGGCTGTATGTGTTTGTGACTGTCTGTTCAGCGATACAAGCTGTCATTTTGGAACTTCCGGAAATATTTCGTATGGTACTAATATCGTCAACGTCGAACGAAACACTTTAGGAGTACGAGTTTGGTTTGTATATCGATAGTTTTTGTGAATCGGAAGGGAGAAACGAAACCACCCGTTGAGTCTTGGGGGTTCTCAGCCTTCGTTCACACTTTTCATCGTTTATGTCCACCCTATGCGTTCAATTATTCTTAACTTGTACCTACTACTAATCTTTATGGTATCCATCAAATCGGATTTTTTTCCTCTGTGTTTTAGTTAGCGTTATAAAAAATACCTCTTTGAGCACAGTTTTTGAATTCTAAGAATCATTTAATCATCTAGAGTGAGCTAGAGTGAGCGGTAGAAAAGTAAAGTGTGATTCAAAAATGCATTTTCCTTTTTTTTTTCGAAAAAGTTGCCTTCTTTCGTCTCGACACTCCACTCAGTGTCGGAGATGATTCTGGAAGTAAGAAGATGTAAACATAACTGAAGTGGAATAAGCTAACCTGTTTGACGTGGCCCGACTTGTATTAGGTACAAGTAGTTTTACACATACGCAGCGACCCAAGTTACCCAGCCGTTGAGGCCATATGATGCCATTTTTGAAAAAACCATCCATGGGAAGGCCCTTCTGGGCCATACGGTATATATACCGGCCAAGCTGGGTTAGGACTATCACTTATCCTTGAATCCTCATCTAGTTCACTTCAAAAATTATATCCTTGATCAATTCGTTGATCACAGAATTCCTTATTTTTCCTTACTCAATGTCAACCCGCTACAGTGTCAGTAATAGGCCTTTTCCATTGGAGACGATGCAAGGTGCCCAAAGGTGCCCAAGCCGAAAAAGGGTTCACTAATCGTTTCCTGATCTGGGCACCGCTACCTACTCGCCGATGTAGACCCTATGGTAAATTATGCACTGTTGATCGCATCTTTTAGAATGGTGTGTATGTTTAGAACAATGATGACAACGTTTAGTGGTCTGGATGTTCGCAAGCCCGCATTTCATTAAGTAGTCAATCCTTAGGAAACTTCAGATTAGTTGGACATAACGGTCAGAATATAATATCCATTGGACTAGTTCAACAGTGATCTGGAGCAGACCCTGCCTACCTAAAATTTGGAAAGTGCCGTGATCAGGTTGTTGAGTTGCTGTTGGTGCCCAGTTCAGGTGGGCTTTGGTACCTACTTTTCCGTTATCCCCCCCCCCCCCCCCCCCAGTCAATTTGTCATCAACACGCCCGCCCGATGTTTCTAGACATTCATTCTTCATAGATTACATATTTACGTAGAGTTGGTGACAATTTCAAGCTGTGGGAAGAAATTATATTATTTAAAAAAAAAGGGAAAAAAGAATTACCGTGTTTTCAGAAGTTGCCGATGTCGGTGAGGATTTTTGAAACAAATTGGCGTGGTTGTGGTTTGATTGCCTCCACATGAATTCACATTAGCAGAATGCACATGAATTCGCACAAATAGATCAGAATCCTGTGTATAGGTTTGTGGTCTGGATGCTCGCAAGGTCGCATCTCAACATTACATAACATCAAGTAGTAAAACTATAGATTAGTTGGACATGTAGGTCAGAATGATGTGTACACTTTGGAGGTCTGGATGCTCGCAAGCTCGCATCTCAAAGATACATAACATAATCTAAGTAAGGAGTAATGCTTAGAAACGAACTAAATCACTCGCGACGAAGTTGTGGAAACCCATTACAAAACGGAAGTTAGTAAAAAACGTTGTCTATTTCCACGAAAAATAAAGAGTTACCATGTTAAATCGATTTCGACGGTTAGGCCATCATCAGTAACAAACAATAACTATAGTTGATAGTTATTGTTTGTTACTGATGATGGCCTAACCGCCGAAATCGATTTAACATTGTAACTCTTTATTTTTCGTGGAAATAGACAACGTTTTTTACTAACTTCCGTAATGCTTAGAAACATCGGGCGGGCGTGTTGAAGACAAATTGACCCGGGTGGGGGGGGGGGGGGATATAACGGAAAAGTACCTACAATCATTTGATGTGGGAACTTACATGAATATTGTAACACTTGAAGGTTTTTACACCACCCATTCATTTAATAATTGCTACTGAACTGTAGTTCTGTAAGCATCATTTTCTTAAAATAAGGCTGTGATTGTTGTGTTCCGGTTACTTGTTTATTATTTACCATATAAAAAAATACTTACTTAGTGATACCGAACGCAACGATGAGGGGGGGGGGGGGGGGGGTGAAATGAGTTTCGTACCTGAAACAAAAAGCATCAAGATCAGTTCGATTGGTTTTCATTTATTAAATTGTCATAAGATAAGCTAGTAAAAGGACGAGTGGATGTTACCTCACTAAGCAATGCTAATCGAGTCAAAGTAGAGACTCACTTCGTTCTTGAATCTATACTATTTTATAACAATGAAACTCTGTTTGTCCATGCTATGTACGGTCAAACAGCAGGGTATACATTTTCACACCTAAATGGAGGAGACAGAGTAGAAATTATTAGCGACACCTCAACATTTCAATTACATTAAAAATACTCTTTTGACTCTGAATGAATCATATTAGTACACTAGCATTTTTAAAGATACTGTATCCAGAAAGATATTTAGAAGATACAACATCCACCTGACGCGTCTGTATCAACCTATAAGAGTGTTTTGGATAAAACTCCAACGCTGTTTCTGATCAGATGTCTAGATTCATAAGTCTTGTCTTATTGTATCGTAGACAATGTAGCAAGCAATGTTGCGGTAAGTACCATGCTCTCTACTGATCTGCCGATTTCGCTCCTCTGCGAGTCACATTGTCCACATCGGTACATCGTATTGTTGATTCTACCGCGATTGATATTTCTCTTTATCAATGTATTAATCTCTGCGTGGGGGTTTCCATCCCAATCTTAAATAGTGGATCATGGGTTGACCTCATAGTGACCTGATAGCGCAAATAACGTGTTTTACATGTTTTTATAGCGTAGTGCTGCCAGATTTCTTTAATCATTATCTTTACGTGCAAGAAATGATCAATAATAGAAACAGATATCGGAGTATGATTGAAAACTTTTATTATTCATAAAACGAATAACTTTATCAAAGATAGGTCATGAAAAAACTCGATAGAAAACATCGTTTCCATCTCACTTAATCGTGTCTGTAATTGGGTTGGAGATCAAATTGATCCGATCAGAAACCTCCGAGGTTGATGTGGTCCATAAACCAGGAACTCAGAATAAATATTCCCACCAGACCAGACATACGAGGGCTGCTAGCAGAGCATAACATTTTTCCATCATTCCTGTCACGGGTTCTAGCTGTTTTCATCGCATCTCAATTCTATCAAGGAAGGGGTGGAAAGGGCCTCTAGGGAAAACACCCCCAGCCTATCAGAAAACATTATCATCTAAAACGATTTTCTCGGCGTCGGCTGTCGTAGAGAGAGGAATCAACCTTCCTGGAACGAACTTTGGTTGACGCGCCTTGAGGCCCACGGGCGTGTTTCAAAGGGCGTTAGTCATTTATCAAGTGGCTAGCGTTTTTATCACGGAACACCCTAGTAAATGTTTCAATCAAATCATATCTTCTGTCTTTTCCGTTTGAATTATTAATTAACTAGCCGCTCCGGCTAGCTTCGCTCGCTTCCACGTTCTGCCCCCCTGCCCTCCCGGACCCCTCCGTTGAGGTGTATTACAATTGAAACATGTAGGGGATGTTGCTCGCTTCGGTCACTCGGTTTAGCTGTATATAGATGTGATGGTATTTTACTGTTGAGTGGGACTTGTAGAATAATTGAAACGGTAGATCACTAAGGGTTGGTTTAACGTTTGTAGGGGATGTTGCTCGCTTCGCTCGTTTGAGGTGGGTTGTCTCGCTCCCTTCACAGCTCTTTGTGGAATGTATAGATGCGGTCGGATATACAGTTCATCCCGAGTCTGTAGGAAAAACCTCGTTGAAATCCGACGAGTGTAGGGAATGTTGTTCTCTTCGCTCGGTCGGTATTGATGTATATGTGAGGAAGTTTTACAGCCCACCCAACATGACAGACGTTTTTTCCTATTAGAAATGACTATCAAACGCGGCACCTTAAGTGGAACCACGAAAAGTTTAGTTTCAAGAACATTTCAGTACTAACAGAACTGTGAGATGTTGAATATCTCACGTATCTCTCGTACGTATTTGTTTTCCAGTTCTATTTTTCTAAAGGTAGGCCATTATTATATGTGCGTAGAAGGGCAAAAAGGAAACTTCTCGATATGAAGAAGTTTGGAGGCAAAGATCAAAATTACTACGTTTCGACGGAATAAGCACGAAAACTAACGTTTTTGTCTACATTTGTGTAGGGATGGGGGTAGAAAATTTGAAACAAATAAAATATATCTTATAAAAGGAGCAAAACGAAAATAATAAATTTTTGTGTAATAATTCTCTGCGTTTTCTATTTTACTATATAAATGTCTATGATAAAGGTTGATTAATAAAGGGTTTCCAATATAGATTATGTGGAACCACGAAAAATTTAGCTTCAAGAACATTTCAGTGCAAACAGGACAGTCGGAGGTTAAATTTTTGTTCTTTTACTAATTCTATACGACCATGTATTGGAAACGGAAGATCAATAAGGGTGATTTGAAATGTGTAGGGGATGTTGCTCGCTTCGCTCGCTCGGTATGGCTGTACAAATATCATGGTCTTTACTGTTGAGTGGGACATGTGTGTAATAATTTGCTGCGTTTTCTATGTGGGACCACGAAAAGTTTATTAGGTTTAATAAAGATAGGCCATTTATCTGCGTAGAGGGCCTGTCCAATAATGGTCATGTGGAACCACGAAAAGTTTAGTTTCAAGAACATTACAGTACTAAAAGAATTGCCGGATGTTAAATTTGTGTACTTGAGGAAGCTATGCCCACCCAACTTGGCAGACGTTTTTTTCTGTTGGAAATCACTATCAAAAACGAATCTTTAGAATACGATTAGGAAGATATGAATGAACTTACTAACTCGTAGACATACATATGCAAAGAAAACCAGTACAGAGGTTATAAATGGCGTTTTTTCATGAACGTAGGAGGGGTTCATGCGTTTGATAGTGTCGAGTTTAGAGGCGGACCACTTGAAAAAAACCGGTCGGCGTCGAGTCAATGGTCAATGTCAATCAAGTTGTCATTCAATGTCACTATAATTACACCTGCCTTCTTGGTCAGGGCTGTCTCCCTACCGCAGCGCCACTCCAACCAATTTTATGTTGATTTCACTATCATGGAAGACAGGTTCACGAGGAATGGAAAAAAAGTTTACTTTATTCGATAGCTTCAGGTAGTAAATGTAAACTTCCACTCGAAGTGTGGATTATTAATGAAGGGATACTGGAACCGGTTTTTTCAAGATGATCCATCTTGATAAACAAACTATACTGTAGGGTGTAGGGGTTCTGAGAATGACCCAGGATGACGATATTCAATATTCAAATTCGATGTTCTTCGAAAGATACCTGGGAATCACACGCGAACAGGTTATCAAGGTCAGGAGCGGAGCGTATACCAACTTATTTAATTCAAATCGGACATGGTATCTGATGGCACAGGTGCATGATGAATAGTGAAGAAACACAATTTATGTCTATATTACGTAGGCCATCGACAGTGCTGTCCTAAGGCGAAAATTGCAAGTGAGCATAACTCACATTTTATGCCCCGACTGGGGTATAGAATATCCCCCAAGTAAAAGGAGGGTCCGATGGCCTCCTCAGGAAAATTTTTGAAATTTAAGATCTAAAAACACAGTTTTGCGCCTTTTAGAACATTACATTTATGTCTCTCAATTTGATTTATCATTGATTGACGACAGGTTCAATACTCTTCCTTGCACCTCAAGCCACTAATATGTTAAATAAACTAATGAAAGGTTCCGGGTCACGTTACAATGATTTTTACACTTATATTACAAGTAGGTACTCTCTGAACAAATAGCTAATGCGGGAATCACCGACCACCGGACCTAAGATAAATTTCCATATGTTTCGAGTAAAATAAAATAAAACAAAAGAACATGGTTAACCAATAATTAAAGAGTTTAATAATGGTACAGACACAACAAAATTTTATTATTATTAAGATAGATACATAGTCTCTTTTATTATACCAAATACATAAGTTCAACTGACTGAGACAATTGACTGAGCGCTTAAATATTTTTGCCCAATATTTATTCAATTTCTAAAAATTGGCCAAATATTTTTTTAAACCTAAATCGGCCAATTTTATACACTTCTAAAAGGCTCGAGTGTGCGGCTGCATACGTGTCACACCCTTCAGGCCGGCCCTGCCCACCTATCACCCTTTTTGCATAAATTCGTGGGTGAAGGCACCTAGGAGCAGAAATTTGATGAGATGAACCTTATATGTCCCCGATCCTTTGCGGTTTCTTCGATTCTTTGAAACAAAGTCTATCAATATCAACCCAAGAACACTCTTTTCGTTAATATTGCAAACTTAATGATGCTATTACAATGGCTCCAAAAATGTTCTTCATTGAAATCTGTTTCGATGCATTCTGAAACATATATATATATATATATATATATATATATATATATATATATATAATATATATATATATATATATATATATATATATATATATATATATATATATATACATATATGTATATACATGTGTGTGTGTGTGTGTGTGTCCTTCCAGATGACAACTCTCCGTAGGATTGAAATAAAAATTCCGTTCTTGCGCCTAAAAACCAAGCTTTCCAAATGAAAGGATGATATCATCGGACAGCAATATCTTAGCACAATAAATTGTTCAAATTTCAAAAAAATGTGCTAAAAAATAACTAAAAATGGTTAAAAACGGCTAAAAATTGATATTAATATTTTTAGCAAAATATTAGTCAACCAAGACTTATCAACAAAGAACTAAAATACTGAACATTTTTGCACAAAATCATGCTGAAAAACGGACTTAAATTTCATTTTAATCAACTAAAAAGTCGATGAAAACTGCAAAAAAAGCTAAAAATAAGAAATTTTCTTTGAATTGCAGAATACTATTAAGAACGAGGTTTTTTTTTTTTTTTTTTTTTTTTTTTTTTTTTTTTTTTTTTTTTTTTTGACATGGATATGTCTTTTGGCTGGGGGTCAAGGAATTGTTCGCGACACTATTTTTTCTCCACACAAAGTGCAACGCTCCGGCACTTTAGATTATTATTAACCCGAAAAGTGAAGGCTCGGTAGAAATCAATGAGGTACTACCGCAATGTACTTCTACAAAATATGCAAGGACAACTGATGATTTAACTCCTGCGTTAAACAGCTGACGTGGTAGAACATGTGATGAATGAAGGAACCATAAAACCACTTCAAAGTTGTCCAATTTAGGAAAAATGTCGCGCAAAACGAAAAGGTCTAGGGGAGACGGTGTCCGTTTACATCACACCTGGGACTTAAATAATTTAAATAAATTTTTCATAAAATATCTCGTGTGTATTTTATTTATTTCATCATTTTAATTTTATAATTACACCTCCAACAATGGACATATCCATGATCTATTGTCCCCCCCCCCCCCTCCCAAGGAACAATTTCATTCGGTGCGCTGTTTGCCTTAAAATTGGTCGTTAACAATATCTTTGCTCTCATAGAGCTCAAATTTCAAAAAATGTAACAATATAATACGTTAATTTAAGAAAATTCGCTCATAAGGTCATGCTGCATGACTGGAAAGTTTTATCTTTCAATGCTAATTGAACATGATGCCAATATTTTTCGTCCATCCTTTGCATATACGTAGTTTTTAATAGAAATATGTAGTTTTGTATGCATTGGTCGAATTTTTTAGGGAGAAAACATCCAGTTAATTTCGATAGACTTTTTCCAGTGAATCAAATAACACCACCCGCATAGTCCATCTATCGCCCCCCCCCCCCCCCCCAGAAACATCTGTCTCCACTAGACTGTTTGGTTCCCGGAGCTCCCACATGAAAGCGTAGGTGCCCTCGCCCCTGCCTACATATGTCAGACATGTGATACAGAGGTGTACGTGATATTGGGTGTCATCATCCTACTAAAATATGGGAGGGCCTCGAAACCATTTTAGAAAATTTTGATTTTGACACTTTTGGAGCCATTTTAATAAAGTCTGCTAACAAGGTTTTTTTATTGCACAATGAACGTTTTAGACTAAAAATTGCAGCCATATCTATTCAATTATCTTTTTTTTAATGTATGAAACTCAGACGTTAGGTCTACAACTGTACTTTCCAAAACCCCGTGCTTTGGTAAGTCTAAAACCATTCCAGGTGGATCTCTCTTACAGGACGTCAGCTTTAATTCACAAACAATCACGAAAAGGTCCACAAACTAACTTCCCCGAGACCCAACAGGCTGTGAATAACAGTATGACCACATTAATTTGGGCTAAGTGTGGTTAGTGATTCGGAGCTTTCCATGATGCTCCCTACAGAACCCAGAACAACCGTTGACCAACTTTAGTTAGCGTTCGGCACTTCGCTTGACAACAAACTGTTGAAGCAAACTTGAGCGTCATTTCCATTACAAAGTTGAAACACTGCCCTCCCTCACCAGCATTATTTGGCTGTTCTGATTCGAATTGCCTATTGTTGGTTGATATCAAATGGTTCATTAATTCCCTTGAAAACAGGTGATTAGAATCGCCTAGTCGTTTACCGTCCTGTTCAAGGGGCTATATTGATTTCGAGTACATAAGGCAACTACGAAAGGTCCCTAACTGGAAAGTAAGTCAATGTAGTGTTAAGATTTCGCAGAACAGAATGAAAAGAAACAAGAGCATGAATAGAAACAGTTTTGAGGGGAAAAGTCTTGTGTGTTGTAGGTAGGTATACTTAAACCGAGTGGATAGAAGAAGTTGGAATTCAAGGAATTGAAGGCATTGTTGTCTTATCAACTCAATACCATCCAAAAGTAACTTCCATATTTTCAACGGCGATCCTGTCCAAACAAGTATTAGTACCAGCAGACGAGAGTTCCAGCGGTCACTAATGAGAAGCATTCCGATCACTTTTATTATTTATATATTTTGCCACTTCGATGGGAACCTCGATAAAATTATCAGCATCCCAAATTCGTAAGTGGGAAAATTAATTTTTTCATTGCTTTTCTACAATTCCTATCAAATATTGAACTAGAATTGGTTGTTTGTCGCAAGTTGAATAAAGAAGAATCAGGTTTGGTTGAAATCCGATGTTTAGTTTTTGGGGGATTATGTGTTTGGTGCAAATTTAGTGGCTTGCTTTTATCTGGGAACAGTGCAGTGCATGGAGAACTATTTCGACTTTACTACTACGACTACTCTTTGGCGCTGCAACCCATGGAGTGCCTGGGCCTGACTGAAGATACGTCTTCACTCCGATTTTTCCATTGCCACAGTTCGCCAGCGACGAGCACTAAGTCTCCGAAGATCTTTGTCCACTCCGTCACACCAGCGCAGGTGTGGTCTCCCTCGAAGTCACTATCTCGACTTTGGTCCTCAGAATCTATCCCTATTTTGTCTAAATCGAAGGAAAATCTGAGAGCTAAGCTCATCACGAGAATCTCGATTTCCATACAACGATCACTATGACCCCCACAACAATCGGGCTGATTGGTGTTGTAGCTCTATCCCCTTGGATGATCAGCAAACACGCAGATTGATATGCAGACACGAAACCTGAATATTTCAGTACGGCCTGAAGCTAAAAATACGTAGGTACAGCAATTTTGAATTTAAAGTAATCTAATTCATATTTCATTTCTACTATCGTGGGTGTTGAGGTTGCATACGATGAAAAAATTAATCTAATAGAAATCGCGACGTTTGATTAATTGTGGGTTATTTAAAATACGAGCTCTGATTGGAAAATACTCCTTTTTGGCCGGATTTGACTGTACCGAAGCCTCCTACTTCAATAACCGTTCATGAATTGCAGCATGCTTAATCTACTAGCCGGAAATTACACTGCAACACTAATTACATATTCGTCGGACTTTAAGCCTGTTATAACCCATACTTATGACCGTAGCAAACAGCAAACACTTATGACCGTAACTAATGAGAGCTACCTATGTGTGGGCTGAACCGTAGCAAGTAATTTAACTAAGGAAACTAAATATGGAATGATGACTCTAAACAATAGTTAATGAAGAATGAACTGCCAGACCGAAGATTAGGTAGCAAAAAAAAAGTAAAAACGGATCAACTTGTGGAGTGACTAGGGTGGTTAAAGGGAGAACACTTGTTCAAGGTATTTGAAAGCTTGAGCGATATGAGTCCTCCCAGCGTGCGGTTACCTTTTGATATCCCCTCTCCCACTGTACCATAGCTTTCCTGAGTATGCTCTCTCCCCTCTCTACTAGGTCTGCGAGGCTGGACTATCGTTTCTTGTTTTATTGGAAGAAACTAAAAGTCTTTATATGTCGGGCACGACAGTTGACTAAGAAGCAAAATAGACATTAATTGATTAGTATTGACAAATCTGGAGAGGAATTCAGCAATGATGATGTTCCGCTGCTACTTTTTGGACATGTAAGCACATAACCTTTTTTTTTTTTTTTTTTTTCAAGGGTCTTCAGAGGCAGCAATTATTCCATCAGCTAGTTCAGAAATTAATATGCGGGGGTTTTACGATGTCAAGGTGGTGAGAAAAAGAAGAATGAGAGAGAAAAAATCCTCCTGGTCGCTGAGAGAACCGGCCAAAGGACACAATAGCTCGTTCCCTTCATCACAAAAGAAGGTTGAACTGACGATGTCCCGGAACGCCTCAAGTTCACGGGCTTTTGTTTAGAAGGTCGGTGGCGCGGAAGGTTGGGGGCGGTCGTCTGTTCGGGAGCTGAAGAGGAACCGCGGACCCTGTCCATTGAGGAGAGATGCGACGAGTTTCCGACTCCCCTTATAACACCGTGAAGAGATGCCAGTGAAGGAAAATGAGTTACATTTCCGCCGCTAATAACTACCTACCTGCCCATCGTACGTCATTCGTAACGCCGCGCCAAGTCATCGGACGTAACAGCCACTACGGCCCCCTTTAGCTTAGATCGGCCTTCGAATCGCCCAGTCTGATGACGAGTTCTGCCCAGCTTGGATTTTTACCCTTCATGGTTCCCGATGTTAAGTTTAATTTTATTTACGGGCAAAATTGCCCAATTTACAGTTTATGGTAATAATAATAATTTGTATCTAGATTTAATAACAATGCTACGTTAAATTCAATAACATTAAACTCTCAACAAACAAAACAAGCTTTATATGGCAATAAAATAGAGATCACAAATTCTCAACAATGATAAATAGCACAACAAAACAATTATAAGAATGGGGTTACATAAATAATTTAAGAAATTTTGACTATAACAATAATTTACAATGTCTCTTGAACGCCAGCTCACTTAAACAAAGAAGGTCGACATCCGACGATAAACCAACCAATCGGTTGAACTCCCTCTGGCATCTAATCAGGGGCCCACCATGCTGTGTCGTCACAGTTGGGAGAAAAAAGTTTGCATGTGGCGAGTTGGATAGGGCGGCACATAAAAGTTTAAGTGTGAGAGCAGAGAAGGACAGTCAATTCCACCGTTGGCCAATCTATGTACCAAAATTACGTCTGCTCGCTCACGTCGCCTCCTAAGAGTCTCGAGGCCCATTACTCTCAGCATTTCCAAGGAATCAAACTTCTAAGTTCTAATTTATACAATTGAACCTTCGGTCATCACACACACATCACATCCACAGGTGAATTTCCACATTCTATTGAACAACTAAATCCAATTATTAAAAAAAAATCTTAATATTTATAATTTATGATAATGTATCACTTCCACTACGTAGGTAAATATGAGATAATGTCATCCCTTCCTGGCCATTGGCTGGCTCTGTCGAGCTACTGGTTCAATAGGATCCAAGTTTCAAGAATCCTAACAACGTTTAGGATTTCAACTCGTTGAAAGATTGAAGTTGTTAAGAAACTCCATTCACCTCTGACGGGTTCCGGCGGCATCCATACCTGCAAAGAGCCTGCCTGGGAAGCTATTGAGGATCCAATGCCCCTCTTATCGCTGCCCTATATATGTGATGCGCAGTAGTGCTCTCTTCGGGACATTATGACCCGCGCAGTGAAAAAGAAAGGTTACATCATCCAGCAAAATTGAAGAACTAATAAATTATTCTGTGCCGTACGGGTTAGGCGTTACAATGAACCGGTTCTCATGCGGTTCTCATGCGATTAGTGAAGTTAAGCAACGCCGAACGTGGTGAGTACTTGGATGGGTGACCGCCCAGGTAAGGGTCAGTCGTCCAAGTAATTTTCTCGCTTCTGTACGGCGAACCCCTCTCCACTCAAGGGGGCGAGGCAATGAGTAGCTTTAAGCGAAATCATCAGAACGAATTCTGATCCTCCTTGGAGGACAGCTGATGACGTCAGCGACGCCCGAGGCAGTCAGACGAAAAGCCCCAACCTAGAATGGTTGTTTACTTACTTTTTTTCTTCAATTATTCTGTAATTGAATAGATGTATAATTAATTTAATGGATAATTGTTATAGTAGTTTTCAAATTAATTTATTAAATTTCCAATTAAGGGTGTAAAGATATCTATATAGTTGGATTCTTGATTTTTGTCTCGTAGTAGACCCTTATTCATCTTCCCTTTAGAGTAGCAAAAGAATTTATTCGAAGCATCAAAATTAATTTTTGCGCAGAAAATTGTTGGTTGGTTGGTTGATTGAAACATCAAAAGCAACAGCCGATTGGAACTCGGTAGATAAATGAGTTAGAGTTGGTATCCATCGTACAACACAATTTAAATACGTTGTAGGTAAAATTTAATTTTGCCCCAATTCATGTTGTTCCGAGCAATTATTCATTTATTTATTAAGATCTTATTTCCTTAATCATTATCTGTATACCGCGTAACGAATCGTACATTTATTCAACGGAAATTAACACAGCACATCATTCAGAAAACGATGTTGAATGAAGTACGCAACTTTATTGAAGTGAGGTGCTACATTGATTAGTTATACACCTGCTTTTTTAAAAAGGGAAATAATAATGAAAATTGTTCAAATGCATCACAAGAAACGAGTAGTCGGCCTTCACCCAGATATAGCGCCTCTGGTCGGGAACGTGATTCGAACAATATAGAGGAAGGACAGAGTCTTTAGGTTCTTAGCAGTGAGAAAAAACAATATCACTCAATTAGATCCATTCTAGTTTCTTTTAATATTTTTTGCTTCTTTCGACCGTGAATCGAATGAACAATTGTGACCAAGGACGTACTTGAATTTTTTCGGTCATCAACCGAAAATGGAGGTGTCGAATTTATAATTACCCAATGGGTAATTATCAACGTGATATGAAGGATTTTGCAGATCTCAAGGAAAACATAGGGATATACAAGCATATATCCCGTACTCCAGAACAGTTCAGAAAATGGAATTGTCTTTGATAGTACACCGTTCACGGAAGGTTCTCATAGTCAAGATTCCTCGATCTGTGAAACCTGATATATATAGCACTACCATTCATGTTAGTTTATGAAATCACTGCTTTTGTCATATTTCATTCTCCGCGGACTCCGAATGACATTTAATGCATTCATACGACCTATTTATGGCTTAAAACCCAGAGCTCATTCTTCCTCTTTCTCTGAAAAACTACTCGGAATGGATCTTCTCACCAATCATTACATTCAAGGACTCTGTTTTGCTTTTAGCACCCTCTGCGGCTGCCACCCCCAATACATACATATACATTAATTGTATACATATCTATATATATAAAAATCAATTGCTGTTCATTAGTCTCGCTAAAACTTGACAACGGCTGGACGGATTTGGCTAATTTTGGTCTTAAATTATTTTTGAAAGTCCAGAGAAGGTTTAAAAGGTTTAAAATTTCAAATCTTTCACATAGGGGGTATTTTAGGGGAGGAGGGGGAATGGGGTACCTTTCTCATCACTGAACAAACTGGGGGTTTGATTGTCGAGTATGTTTGGATTACTCCACTTCAAGACAAAGACTACTTTGTCAAATTTTTCAAATCTGACCCGAAATGGGGGGGGGGGGGGGGAGTTAGAGCGTTTCGAACGTCACTAAACGAACTGGGGTTCCGAGTTGTCGAGTATGTTTCGAGTATTCTAACTTAAATCACAGGCTACTTGAAAATTTGCAAATCTAACCAATAGAAGGGGGTGTTTCAGAGGAAGGGGGGGAGGGGGGAGAAATGGAGTATCTTTGTCATCACTGAACGAACTGAGGATTTGATTGTCGAACATGTTTGGATTACTCTAATTCAAGTCAAAGACTACTTTTTTCAAATTTTTGAAATCTGACCCAGTTTAAAGCGTTTTGAACGTCACTGAACCAACTGGGGATCTGACTGGGCGAATCTATCAGAATTACTTTAACTTGGGTCACAGGCTATTTGATAATGTTCAAGTTAACTTTTGCAACGCACGGGTGAACCAGCTAGTAAACAATATTTTCAATGTTGGTGCTCCTAACGGAGTCCACAATTTAGGTGTGCCTCCACAAATTATAAACAGTATCTAGTTTTAACGAGCACTATAATCTAGGTTTCTGGATCAAGGAATTTGAATGCCTTGCCTGAGGTCGTTCGGCCTGACGCCTCCTTGGGCTCATTTTAGTCATCTGCTTACATTACGACCCGGCAGAGGAACCCCCCCCCCCCCCCTCACTCTTACTCTTATCCTTTTTCCCTCTCTACATCTCTCCTATTATAGCATTTCCCTATCAAAATAAACATTTTCCCGATCGAAATAAACACTGTCCCAACCAAAATAAAACTCCCAACCATAATAAACAATACAACCTTCATAGGAAAAGTAAATAAGTAGAAACAAAGGTACTTTGAAGCACTCTAAGTGAACAGGGAAACCATGTGTTAGAGGATGTCATTACCAGAGCAGTAGCTGCGATTTATACTGATTGTTAAAGAAACATTTATGTTTTATGTTTAAAAAGAGGGTTCCCTGGATCGTGTCATGGAAAATGGATATCTATGGACTGTTGATAGTTTATTATTATTATTGCTACTGTTGAAATTATTATTTGCTTATAAATCTATAAAAACTACAAAAATTCAAAAAAAAATAAAAAAATAAAACAAAAAATAAAAAAATAAAAAAAATAAAATGAAAATAAAAAAATTTGAGCAGAAGTATTGAACTACTATAAACAATAGTAGTTGCCTATAATAATGTGGCATTGGAATAAGCCATCTACGATTCTCGATTGTACAGTAAGCTGATGAATGCCTCTAATGTCTGTCGAATCTTAGTTCCATTTTGATGATCCAAGCAATGATTGAGCCCAGCCCCATCTGCGGGCAGAAAGTCACCTGGGAGAGAGATAATCAACCCCGTACCTTCCGAACATAAAAATTTATGTTTATAGTCTACACATTGTTAAAGAAGCAAGTTCATTTTGTTTGTCTTAATGTTAATAGAGAAAATGTTTATTTTGGTTGGGAAAATGTTTATTTTGATCGGGAAAATGTCTCACTTTTTGATCTCATTTTCCTTTCTCACTTCCGAAGGTGAGGAAGTTTTGCAAACGCCCTAGAAGTCGAAAAAATTGTTGTATTCCACAATCAACACACTCACTTGCTTATCTGCTACATCACCTTCTTCAGAGTAACCCCCCCTTCCTCCATCTCTCTCCCTCTCATTTCCACTCTTTCACACAATCTCTCTCTCTCCATCCTTCTCTCTATCCCACTCTCACTCCCTCCATCTTCTTATTTTTATCCTCCTCCTCACTTTTCTTCCTCATTTTGCTTCCTCACTTCCGAAGGTAGGGAAAAGCCTTGTGTTCGTCCGAGAAGTCGAAACGCTTCCACTTGAGCCTTTCAGAGCGTGCGATCAATATGGGTTCCTTTTCTGTCTGTTTTAGCTCGATTTTGATGAAATTTTCAGGGGTTGTTAGGGTTAGCTCCTAGAAGATCCCCTGTAACTTTCATTGTCGTCGGACTAAAAGTAGTCTGTGCGTATACGCAAACGCAAATTTCTTATAAAGCCAACTTCTCATAATCCATTGGTCCGACTGTGTCCAAGTTTGGAAGGTAGTTGAGTATATGTTCCAGAAAGATGTCCTATAAATTGAATGTATTGGGTTGGTTCAGTAATAAACTATTGCACTTGTCCAAAACTAAAGTTGCCCCCCATGCAACAATCCTAGACTAATGGACCGATTTTAATGACATTTTCGGAGATTATGCAGGATAGCTTCTAGATGGTCCCCTGGTAATTTGTTGCCTTCGGATCAATAGTAGTCTGTGCCAACGCGCAAACGTAGTAAATTTCTTAAATCATTGATTTCTGATGATCTATTGGTCCAAATTCTTTCAAAATATTGAGGAGAGAGGCGAAACACGGAAATCGGTTAACAATGGCGAAACTCCTATGAAAGGTTCAGTATTGCACGAGTTAGCTCTTAGTTAGTTCCCTACTTACTTGGACGGTGAATACCGTAGAATTGATGGTAGGGCGTGCGCAAAACGCTACGCAAAACTGAATTATAGCCTGTTATGCCCTGTTGCTGTTGCTCTCCCTCTTCTACACAACCTTGTACTTTTCTTAGTAATTTTCGGTTAATTATTAATTCCCTACTAATTACTGTTTTCCCCAAGATAGTTATTTATTTATTTTCTGCACGCGGTGTGGGACATTACATCCTCTCTGATAAAATAGAATAATTAAAATTAGAATTGGAACTTGATTGTGAGCAATATTGAGACCAGAGTTGTTTTCAAAAACATGCTTTTTGTAAAGAAAAATTAAATAAAGTGCTAAAATATTGTTTGCTATTTTAGCTTATAATATAATTCGAAAACAATTTTTTTGTCACAAAATAATTTCAGTGTTGTCAGTTTTTTTCCTCTGGTCAACGCACTAATTGATTTTAAGAGCAGCGATGTTGGATGCTATATAGGTACGCACACTGTTTCCTACATTCCGCTTTTTCTACCAAGTGAACTCGTATGTCTTGCATATTCTTTTTAGAATAACATTTGAATGAACTGATAAATGATATGATGCGACGAAAATTCGTTGGAAGAATAGCAGAGAAAAATGTTGACGACAAGAATATTAAACACTTGTATATGAATATATTTTTTCTGGGCTACCCATTTGAAACATCTGACCGTGCTTTTGGCTGACCGATCAGTAATTTTATAGGATAGGAATATAAACAACCAGCGAAAAAACACGAGATAAGACCTCGTGATGTTCTGAAGGATGGCGCTTGGGTCTCTTTGTTCGAGATTAGATTGAATAACGCCAAGCGTTATGTAACGGCTTGTTCCTTCGACGATGATTCTCCCATTTTTTCACAAATCGTAAACCTCAACGGAAAAACCAGGCACAGGTAAGTTCGCAGCTGACTAAGAATTTGTTGCGGTAAAATATTTACTAATAGGAATAATTTGGATGTCAAGTTAACTTCCTTGAATTCATAACATTACTGTACAGACCAATGAGAAGTGCCGTCTGACGATCAGGCCTTATGGGCTGGTTTAATGTGGGCCAAAGTTCTCGCTACCTGCAAGGGTTATCATCATTAGGAGATAATCTCATATGTAAACCGGGCCAACGTCTCGAGAAAGGTCAAAAAGCTATAGTCATAGTCACGAAGCGTAAACTCGGCCAAACAGTTCAGGAGCTACAAGTTCAGCACCAAGTAGTACAGCGCCAGTTGCGGAACTCCAGCCTCCCTCCTGCCCGGAAACCCCCCCCCCCCTACAATTATCCAAAGAGACACTAACGTGACCATATTTTGCACACTTAACACCTTCCAGCACCCGGTCTAAAGGCTCGTGTACGTCAAGTTCTGTACCGTGGTACCTTTCAAAGCAATTGATAGGAATCTTTTTTAAAATAATTTTTTCTTTTGGGCTTCTCGTTTTGTTGTTATTTCAGGCGTCGGACCTGTCGGGAATAAAATGAAACTTGTACAACAGCACTACATGTACAATGTATGTTCTGTTCTTATTGCGCCCATTAGGGGTTGGCCCACTTTACCCTGGCAGGTGAAAACGAACTTTAAATAGCGAGGAAGCTACTTTCTCTAATTGGTTCGCCCATTTTACATACAAGGATGAATCACGATGGTCAGTTTGGCCTACCCTACAATCGCCCTGCCTTAGAGGAGATGGGGTTTTACCCAAATCGTAGAATCATATAAGAGGCCTACAACTTGCTACGCGAGCTCACACTTGATGCAAACTTCCACTTGTTAACATTTGAAATCGCACCGCACCTATTTCCTTCTGAACCATGGGTCGCATGCGTTCGGGAATCAGATTCCTACCAAATTTCCCCCTCGGTTCTTATCAAACCAAGACATTAAGAGAATAGAAATTTCTAGCAGACGAGATTCGGTCACTACGTTGTGGTTTGGCGGGTGCGACAAAAATTTCACAAAATCACTGAAGATTGCTAAAAACGGCTAAAAGTCGTTGAATTTATGTTTTTTAACAGAATATTGCTCAAATGAAGATTATTAACTATAAAATAGAACATTCAAAAATGTATGTACAAAATTAGGATTAAATATGTGCTTGAAATTCATCAAAATTTGCTTTAAAAAAGCTAAACATTCAAAATCTCTGTTGGAATCATTATTTAGAATAATTTTTTGCCATAAAATTACCTGATAGTTGTCAAGAAATTGCATTCAAAAAGCTCAAATTCCAAAGCAATTCAACATTATACAATACGATAACTTATGAAGATTCGCTCATACGATCATGCTGCATGACTGGAACTTTCTGTATTTGATATCGCATCTGCACACATCACAGGTCTATGGAAGATATTATTAAATGCAGCCAATGATACATACCTAGTTCATTATCGACGTATGACGTAGATAAGAACCGAGAGAAATCTAAAAAACGTAGTACCGACTGAACATGTAGTAAATGAGATTCAGGTGATTGAGCAAGTATAGTTTCCACTGTTGTCGACTGAGGATTGTTCCATTCGCAAGTGTTCAACTCCTTGGTTTTAAGCTCCGTACGAAGTTCCCATCAACAAGTCAAATTCAAGGGTAAAACTTATTCCCTCGTCAAGCAAACTTCTTCTATCGATGCAGCAGATCGAAAGGCTAGGAAAATAATTAAGTTATTTTATCTTGTACGGTAAAAGATTTGCCAGCCCCGTGCATCACTGACCCTTTCTCCTGGGATGACGCCAAGAATGTAGTGACCACCCTCTGGGCTTTTCTCACAAGGTCTTACGCTGTTACCACGATACCTCAGACGCCATCTATTCCAAACACATGCCAGCCTCCCTAATCTTTACAACTGTAGAGTGATGGGGTCTGTACATAGTGTACATGCATGTGATGGAAACGAGAAGGCTATGTGCCCTATCCGATTCGCCACCCTTTTCTTTCGTTTCTGGAATAAAACAGTAGACACAGAATAGTATTTCCACCTGAATGTGTTAAAGCCGAGGGGTAGTTAAGCGGATAAGCGTGGCCGGGGACACGTGGAGGGCCCACGTTCCACCCGACCTGCTAATCACGCTTACGGCAACGTGTGCTCATCTCCGCTTGCCACTCAACGCAAATGGTATAGCAGCTAGAGTTGACGTACTCAGACACGTACAAGCGAATTTAGCAAAACACTAGAAACATTCCTATAAATGTGTCAAGCGGAAGTGATAGAAGTTGCAATCAGAATACTATCGAATAGAGGTTCCATCAAAGTGGTAAGATAGAAAGATGTTACCTTCAAAATCATAAGGCACGACGCTTCAGATTACTTTCTCATCATGTCTCTAACATGTACGAGTGCTTTAGGTGGTTAAAAATAAGAAATCATGTCAATTATAGTCGGTATTAACTATTAGATTAGCAGATTCGATTTGTGGAGAGCACAAAATCCTGCGTAAAATGAGCAAAAAGTGCATAATACCGACCAAGTTTTTAAAGGAATTCAATGCCACTTGTGATACACGATATTTGCAATATCAACTCGGAAAAACAGCAACTAACGATCAGAATTGCACATTTTCCTTTTAATTCCTCACAACGCAAAACGAGCCAAAATTTTGTTGTTAATATACGTTGAGTTTCGTCGTTGTGATCGTTTTCATTTAAATTACAATTTATAAAGCTTTAGATGATAATTTGCGGCATTTTTCGTTTCAAGGTACTGGATTAGGTGAGATTCAATTGTTATTTGACTTTAAATTATGAACTATAAATTAAGGATCCTTGACTAAAGCTTCTTTTAAATGAACTGACGATTTTTCATTTGGCCTCGAAATTCCGTTTATCTTAGTTTGCAGTGCACAATCAATTGAATCAAGGCTAAATGTCCCCGGAAACAGTTGTTCAGTTTTCTGCGCAGTTTTTGCTGGCCCAAATTTCGTTTGAAAACCTGCTCGTCTCCTGTTTGTCCGAATCTCAATCTGTGAAAAGATTTTTAATCTGTTTTCAATTGTAAAGTTTGGTACGACGTGGGTTTTTTGCTGACATCAACTTTTAAACAAAATGTAGAAATAATTTATTCAAATTTCAAATGTTTTTTTCAAACTTTTCTTTTATAGTACCATACAGGTATTCCTAATAATTTCAAATATGTCAGGTTTAGCTTTATGAAAACATCAGGCACATGATGACCTCAACATCTGATTGGACGACAATTGCTGATGGGCTCGGTCACGTACGAGCAAAGCAATCAAACCCGAAGAGGATGGTTTTAAATAAACACACGGAAGAGATGGAAGTTGCAACAACGGTACGTGGAATCACAATGTTCTGTGTGCGATAAGAAGCAGATCCTTCATTCAGGAAACATTAATTTTGCTGCGGTTGTCGGAAGTTGAGCGAACTAGGTCAAACACTATCTTTGGCTTTGATTCACGATTCATCAGCTTCCCAATCATCCATTGCGCGCTGCTAGATTCTTTTTATTTTTGAGAAATATTTCTATATAAGGGATATACATAATATCTAAGGGATATCAATAATATGATAATCCGTTTCTACAACACACCCTTTCACACACCCTTCTAATTTTTGAGTGTCCAAATAACAAAATCAGACAGAAGTGCATTTTGGGATTCTTTCCGTGAAATTTGCAAATGACTTTTCTGCTCATGGGCCCAGCGTACCACTAATGTAATGTTATGCAACATGTCACATATATGTGTAAAATGTCACGTAACGTAATGTACCACTCACATTAACTCAATTTCGGTTCATTACTTTCGATAATGAACTTTTTTAATCAACGAAGCAAAAAAAATTGATCACCCCTCAAAATTAGTTGGTTTTTATCTCAAGATACGTGGAATCCAAAAATCGAATAAAAAGACGCTGCAAATTATTATACAAAGGTTCAATATTTCTCTATAAGGTAGATCATCTACGCAGAGATGTAGATTGTTGTAGATGAATTACATTTCAAGATGCATGTTATATTTATAATTAAAGTCTTCTAGGGAAGCCTCTACGCCAATGCAGATGTACTTACCTAGATAATGAATAATAAAATTCGTTTTTAATTATTATAGATAGGTAAGTCTTCTGCGTAGAAGGGCTATCTAATACAGAAATAAAACAATAGTGTAATGTACAGTGTTTTTTTTTTCCTTCTTTCTTCCGCGTAACCGTTTTTATTAAATAATCGGACTGGATTATAATTCGAGCCTTGAAATTTCGGGCATTATCTGTTTTTGCCTTGTTACGTTGAAGGCCTCTGTTTAAAACGCCAAATTACGGCTCGTGACTTTATCAAGCGTTTACGCGGGCCATTAGGTATTCTCAAGACAATCGTAATGGCAAAAACGTTGCAAAGTTATACACGAAGGTTTATTATTTAGGTAAAAGAGAGACCTTCTGTACAAATCATTGGTATATGATATGCTATATATGATATACATATATATATATTAGAAAGTCATTCACAATCAAGTTTCCAAGCCAATGTATAGTAATTCACCATGGATACGAGATGACCACAATTTCAAAAAATATGTTCACAAAATTATGACGAAAAACGTACTTAAATTTCATTAATATTTGCTGAAAAATCTATAAAAACTGCAGGAAAACCTAAAAATCCAAAATCTTTTTCGAATCGACGAATTTTATTTAGTACAAGTTTTTTTTTTTTGCCATAAAATTGGTTTTCAACAAAAACTTCCTACTGAAATTGCTCAAATTTCATTACATTTTAACATATTATTATACGATAGGTAATTTAAGAAAATTCGCTCATACGATCATGCTGCATGACTGGAACTTTTTCTTTTTGTTTAAATTAAATATTTCGCTAAGTCATTTGTGGGTAGTTTATCGAGATTTTGTTCAATGGAAATTTTATCTAATACACGAAGAATAAAGCGTGAAAGTTTGACGAATGGTTAATAAATAATCTCAGAAAAGTTTCTAAGTTTGAAAGGAGAATTAGAGTGATGAGTATTGATGGTCTTTTCCCTGGTAAGTTTTCACAGATTTTTCGATTCAGGTACGAAGTTTATGGTGCCTCTAACATCGCGCAAAAATATCAGGATTAAGGTGAGTTTAATGGATTATCGATAAGTGGAGAGTGGATTGAAGAGGCGACTACATGTCCCCGAGGAAATAAATGATTCACAGGCTTGTTGACGCTATTGTTCTTCACAATCAAACTTAGGAAAAAAATGCATGTGTACAGAAGGTTGAAAACAAAATTGTTACCTCCGGAATGAAAATCTCCACTTTTTCACGTTTCACAGCAATCTGAACAATTTTTGCAACCATTTTATTTGTAATGATTTCGAAATTATCTCCCTCGTGGGGGTGATACCAAGTTTCGCCAAAAATTCAGACACATCCTCGGTCGATATGACATCTGAGCCAAATCTTATAAGCGTCGAGCGGTGGAAAGATAATTTCCAAACATCGAAATCCGACTTGGGGCTTGAGAATGCGAATTCCTGGATTCCAATCTCTATACGGAGAGTATTTAACGATATATGAGAGGAAGAATGTGAAATTCTACGTTCACTAATGGAACTCAAAAACTCAGAAATCAAGTATTCAAAAAGGAAGAATAAGCATGTTATAGAGCAGATCTTTCTGAGCACAGAGAATTGCTCAAGTTTGCAAAAGGTGTATTTAAAAGAAAAAAGCAATGTTCTCCCATTTTTAAGTAAGAAGTTGATATTTGATAGGGAACCTCTCTGGGACATCAAAATACAAAAACAATCAATTAAAATTAAGTAAATTAGTTAATTACGATTTCGTTAATTGTATGGAGTAAATTGTTTAGTATTGATAGAATCAACTGATGATACTGAAGTTTGAAATTGACATATAGAACAGAATGTAAAAAAATAATCAGTCATGCAGCATGACTACTGGAGCGAATTTTCAAAGAAAAGTCGTGGATAACATTATATTAGGCACCTAAATTCTGATCATTGAGGCCAACCATATCCTGATATTACAAAGAAAATTTAGAACACGCAGCTGAACTCGAAAATTTGGTCAATACACCTATAATTTCAAATTAGGTCAGATTAGGCATTTTTCACCTAAAAATCGGGTTTTCGCACTTATTATAAATCTTAGAGATCTGGGAGCGGCCGCAATCGACTCAGCGCTGAAAAATCCTTCGACTGCAGCAATCCGCCTGCCCTTTTGTCACAAAACCGATTTTTTAGCTTTTTTTGGGTGCCTTAAATTGTAAATTTGAGCCTGAAATTCCGGAGTGATCGAGCTGGCCAACGAACTCGGCCTTTCTTTTGCCAAGACTGATTTTTCTGCGTTGAAACGATTTTTTACGCCGTTTGTAAAGGGTGTTTCTGTCTGGAAATACATTCTATAATTAAATAAATATATTTATACATACGACTTTAAAATCTAGTATTGCGTTCTTTGATGTACGAAACGGATTTAGAGGGGGTCCCCGACCATCCCAACCAACTTTCAAAATTTCAAAGCCATTTAAATAACACTTTTTTTCTTTGAAAATTTGCTAAAACGTGAGAAGCACCCTACAAATTCGCTCGTTATATGAACATGTTGCAATTCTTCAAAAGTAAATCAAATCATACTGACAACATTAATTTTTTTTCGAGATCGATTACAAAGGTTCGTTATTGATAATTATAAAACAAGAACAAGGCGATTTAGGACCTTAGATTGCAGTAAAAATCTTCGTGTGGGTTGTGTTTAGTTTATCCCGTCGAGGAGATTGATATTTTATGTAACCAGCGGACGGGATATTAATGGATCGGGCCACCACAATAGCAACCTGTCCTTGGTTTGCATTACTTTACGGTTCTTGCATCTAATCGCTCACTGAATCTTTACAGGTTTGCTACAAACAATAATCATGGCCGTCTTATAAGTTGGTAGCTATCGGTAGCGCAGTAAAATACCTTTTAAATGGCCATGTTAGCGCCGGTTAGCTATTCGGCCGATTAATCCGAGGTTCCCAGTTTACGTCTATCATTTTAGTTAATGATTTTCAATAATCATTCCGTCGTATCTAAGATAAGATAAAAATATTTTTTCCGTGGAATTAATTTATGGGATATGTGCCTTTAATCTAGTAACCTATTCCAATCGATCTTATGGGGTGGTATTAGAGGATTGAAATATTTTTTGAATTTAAATATTCAACATTTTCGAAACATTTGAAGAAAAAGATTTGATTTTTCTATTGTTGTTGATAGATTTTACTTCAATGAATGGAATGATACCACTAGAAACACTGAAAAACTACAATTTTGCACTCCATGAGGGCTCAAGTGTGGAAGGGAGAAAAATCGTCAACACGACTGTGAATCGCAAAGCGTTTTTAGAAGATGAACATTAACACTAATTTGGGTAGCTCATATTCAGTTTCCTGCATCATGTAAACTGTTCACGCAAGTGTGCCTGACTACTTTAACTAATTCAGAAACACAATTGCGAGTGGAATTTTTCAATTCTGTATTACAATAGTCTAGAGGTTTGTCCAGGAGAGTTATCTAAAGCGGAAATAATGAATGCTTGGGTCATATAAATTTGGCAGTTTTTTAATTTAGAACACAAACATCATAACACACACAAAAAGCACACAAAGCACACAGAGACATCGAAATTACAAAAAAGTCTGTTGGACTTCTTTCAGTTATCTTTCCATTGAGGCTGCTGAATATGATTTCACAAAAAAAGTTGTTATGCGCGACACTCAGCTCTTATTTGTCGTCTGTGTTAGGATTCCGAGTTGTTTGCCGGCGCTGTGTTGAGGTCATGTGACAAGAAAAATAAAATGCGTCGACAAAAAGTATGTGGTGGGAACGCTGTAATTAAAAAACCCCGAGCAAATATTTGACACCTGGAATCTACGCAAGAGGGATTGGTAAAGGGAGCATCGCGTCAGATAACGAGAGACAATGAAACGAGAGCAGGTAGATCTTCCTAACAAACGAAATATTTCAACAGTTGTTTGCGATAGCAGTTCGTGGAATTTTCATATAACTGCACTTATTGCCCAGCGTTGAAACTGCCATGAGGAATGTTCTCGAAATTAAATCTTTATCACCAACAATTGTTCGATTACGGTGACAGTGAGCCGCGAATATTGGGGATCGCGTGTTTAGGGGATTAATGAAATTAAAACTGTCTACCACTACAACATAAATAATATCCATATAATCCCTTCAATAACCGATATTCAATTTATAACTAAATTATCATTATTGAGTTAGTAATAAAATATGAGCAGTTTTACTGCCAATTTCTGACAAAAAGTTCCCCGCAGAAATTTTCTTAAAATCTATTTCTTAGGGTGTTATATCAGTATGAATTGTTTTTTGTGTCTTTGACATTACATCACTTAAGTTGCCCTTGATCTATGAAATATCGCATATTCTACATTTTTTTAAATTTTATTTCATTCAAAAGTAAAAACTGATTCAGACTATAATAAATTATAGTATTAAATTAGAAAGTTTATACTTTTTTCCAAATGTTTTCAAGTCCAAACGATTCTTCTTGATTTACCCTTCCGCTATGTTAAATTTTGGCTCAAAAACTCAGCTTGTAACGGTATAGTAAAGTTTTACTCATCCTTTGCTAATAGGAGGGGGAAAATGCAGTTTGAGCGTTAAAAAATATATATATGTAAGTACTGTACTGTTTCAAAGAAATCCAGTTTTCTTATTTCATTTTTTTATGACAAATAATAAATTACAATATGACAAATAATGATGATTTTGGGGTTGGTTTCCTATTCACGAAGAATCAAATGGTGACACTTGCAGATATCCTCGGATCCGTTATAACTCAGTTTTACCGTAAAACAAATTAAATAAAGCAATATATATTATAAACTAAAAGCGAGTTAGCTGATATGTGTAAGACTCGTTTGTTTTAATTCATTTAACATATGAAATTTATTGTCTCCTTCTAAAGGTAAACTAAAAGTAGAAAAGACTATACCGATGAAAAGTTTAATTTTTAAGCTCAACTTTTAAGATAACAGTCGTGAAATGTCAACAGAGGACTACTACACTCTTCCTGTATGAGCCAATTTGGCAGCCGAATGAACGGTCTGGAGAAGTTACAAGTTCCATGTATTATATATACCCTATGCACTCTGCAAACCAGAATAATAGACCAGAGTTCTTTCTGAACAGGCAACCTTGGGATGCGGGGAAGATCCGCTTGCCGATGTGTGAATCATGCAGGTGCAAACCATTGCGCATATGACAAAAATGGGCCTCACGTCGATTAGATCCCGTCAAATGAACGTATTTTACACGTTTCAATATACATTAGATTGTTGTATGAAAAAGGGCTACTGTGTTAAGATCGCCGAAAGACATTTAGGTATTAATTAATCATCTGCATGTCCCGTTTGAGTGGAGAACGAACTGGTCAATGTTCTTTATTGCAAGGCATAACGCGTCTATAGGGCAAATGTACCTAGAAATGTCTATAGATTCATCGTGACCCAGAGACCAACAGTTTTACTTCAAGTAAATTCGCCCACGTATGAACACACAGCATCTAGGTTTGCTCGCACTCTCTCCAATAGGGAAGTAGTTATTAGAACATTTTCACATCAATACATTTTTTTTAAACCATGAAACAAAATTCACCGATGAAGATAAAAAATACTACTGATGAAGATAAATTTTACTCTCATGCCTATACCATTGATCATGTAGTTCAAATGTTGAATAAATACCTCCATTTCATATTCAAGTTTGGAAGGAAAAGGTTCGTTACAACTAATTGGAAAAAGAGACAAATGGAACTCATGGAAAAAGAAGCTCCACTCACAGTTACATGATAAATACTAACATGTGACAAAAGGTATTCGCCGGAGCGGAAATTGAAGCAGCGGTCAATAGGGGAAAACCAGGGGTAGGGAGAATGGCTGGAAAGGTCCCCCTGGTAAAAAAAAACTAGTTAGAGTCCCTTCGCGTTGTGTGTTGGCTCAATGGATAAAACGGCGGATTCCACGGAAAGGGTGTTTTTTTAAAGGGAAAGTGAAAGGTATTCGTGGAGGTTGATGGAGGGTGGCAGAAAGAGAGAGTAGGCGAGAGGCGAATTTGTAAATTTAGTGAGAGAGCAAGAGGAGGGGGGGGGGAAGCATAGCGGATGAAAAGAGTACCAAGAGAAGAGATGAGTGCAAAGAGAATTGTCAAATTTGTATTCGAGCTGAAGGCCTATTCACAATTTCATGATGTCTGTTTTGATTAATTGCTTCAGGCAAAAATAAAAGATGGGACGCGGATTTTTCCTGTCTAATACGGGGCAGCTGTTGGAAAGGGTTCGATCGGGCGTTGTGATCATTATTACTGGATTTTTTTCTTAATTTTTTTTTTTTTTTTTTTTTTTCCAGCTTAACGCGAAACTCTTGTCAAATGAGTACGAGGGTGGTGAGTGAAGGCCAGATGGGGTTGGAAGGGTAGACGCGAAATCGTTTTTCCCCATCAACATTCTCATCCATTTGGATGGAATGTGAATACTGTACGCTATGCTCTGATTGTATAAGAATGGATTTGATACTTGAGGTATGGCAAATAAATTTCAGATTTGTGTATTTGTAAGTTTAAAAAAACATTCATCTGGAGTGCAGAAATGTACCATACATCGATGTTTACTTCCGAAAATGAAACCGATACTTGAATAAAATAACAAAATTTTGAAGTCAATAGTTATTTTTTACTAATTATAGTTCAACGGTACCTAAGGCTTAATATCCCCAATTTCAGTGAAAATATATTCAAGATGTGACAACACTGTCGGGGGCAAATTTATTTCCAGTCTTGTGCTCTACTAAGCGGATTTTTGTTCAGAAAATCTCTACGTAAATTGTATGAACTCAGAATTGATATGACGCCCTTAGTTTTTTCGAATTAATATTTTGTATGGGAGTGGGAGAAAGGAATTATAAATGGAAGCGTCGTCATCTCTTAATAGTCCTAGACCTCATAGTCATAGGGAAATGTCTCGTGCGATTTGGGAGGGTTGATAGGTAGTACTCATTGTGTGAAAATAACTACAATTTATAAACATGACGATAAAATAAATCAACATTCTGTAAGGTTGGGACTTGTAATTAAGATTGTGCAAAAAAGCCTTTTCTATCCTTAAATTGTTTTTTTAATTGTTATTAAACCAATTAAAAAACAATATAAGGAAAAAAGGCCTTTTTTGTAAAGTCTTCTTATAATTTGAACTATCCATACAAAGGAATGTTGCTATCAGTAATTTAGAACGCTTCAAAGAGATGGTGGTCCTCTAACGTAGTCTGGTTAGAGGGGCAGAAACTGCTTGAGACTTGATGCGAATGCGTATTTCTATGTACCGAAAGATTATTGAAATTGTGTGGTACATTCATTTCAGTCATAGAGAATCTTCAAATCATTCGAAATGTGATTTTGAAAATTATAGCTGGTAAACGTAAGGAATAAATTCTTCCAGTCGCTACATATTGAGACGCGTTTTTATTTTATCTTTTTCTTTTAACACAGAATGTGTTCTAGTCTTGGCTTCTCCAACCAAAAGCGAAACGTTTATGAGTGACGAAACTCCAACCAAAAGCGAAACGTTTATGAGTGACGAAAATGTGATGCAACAATTTCTGATGATATCCGCTTACAACCGAGTCGTTGCTAGGGAAATGGTACTTCGTCATTTTTCATCCCACAAAATTCGTTGACCATTCGTTGGAAGCTATCAATTTATCCAACCATATTATTATGTCAACTACTGCAATATGAATTACCAACAAGCTGAGTTATAAGCATTGTTATTTGAATAGGTATTTGTTCACACTCAGGTGATTATTCTAAATAATTGAAATTATGAACATGATTGCAACCGCTTGTTAATTTCTGATGATTTCATTGGGCTGGAGGTGAGTCGTGGCGCTGGTGATAAATAAATAAAACAATTTGACATAGTAGTGATAAGATACACCGCGAAATCTGAGTCATTCTTACATGCAGGTTTCACGGGTTTATGTGAAACGCGTGAGCCAAAACACTGAAAAAATTCTGTGTTTCAATAATTTCATTCAAAGAATGCAAATAGAGGTAACTTGGAGCGCCGAGTTTTTCTATTTTATTTTATTTTTCAGCGTGGAACATGTTTTTTCGGGACCTAAAAGTGAAAAATGTTACAAAATATAGCCACAAAATGTTATCACAACATATTATCACGAAAAAACAAAACTGAAGTAGCGGCGGATCTAATTTCTTTGCTATTCAATCTGTGAAGCTTAAATTTGGAATAGAGAACACTTGGTTCGTCTAAAAACGAATCATGAAGTATAGAGCTCCCCAGTTCAGCTGAGTGAGATCCGGAGCTAAGTTCATTGCTATCGACTCATGATGCTAAAATTTTAAATGGAGCGCGTTCCACATTCCTCCAATTTTTCTAACAGAAAGCATGCTAATTTTACCTCAAGGCTTCTCATAGGCTGAGATGGCACCCTAAGCCTTTCAACTGGCTGAACAAGGAAATTCTCCGTACGGGTTTCTCCTTACCATCAGCGCAGTGATTGCTGCTTCCAAAACCTATCTCCTCTGCGCTTACATTTTTTTTTGCAGCATCTCACTTCTTCTGAGACATGGACCACCAGATTCGCGAAATCCTTCCCTTTTGGCTTTCTCTTGATTAATCTCAATTAATTTGGAAGGACGTGAAGATATGTTAATAAGTTTTTGTAAGTTATGATTTCTTTATTTTACCAATGAACTGCTAAGCAATATCACGATTTAAAATTAGGCTTCATTATGTTTTCCTCCTATTAACTATGATTAATCTTTTTTTCTGTTTGTTTTTGGGGAACTATATTAAGGCTTCCACGTGGTTTTCAAGTATTTTTTCTTCTATTATTAGATTTATCATTTTATAAGTACCTACTTAATTTTGTAGTCGAAATGTCTGTTTAAGTTTTTACTGAAATGAACCTCATGAAGTTGAATTAGAATACAGTGTGCTTGGGGAAGAATGCAAGTGAGTATATATATAGTGTTCGATCGATGAAGAGTAAAACACAAGCGATTTCAAACAACCAACCAATTGAAGGAACCACAGAAAGAATGACAAGGATACGTTTTTGGCTGAGATCGATATTTCACCGTAATTTTTTAGCTTGCGACGAGTACTTCAGTCCCGTAGGGAAAGAAGGTATTTTTGCATCATCGGCATTTTAACATAGTGACTCATATTGTATTCCAGAGTACATTTCCCGGGTTCATAATCTGACTCAGAATTGGTTCAGTATTGAACCAATTATCTAAATGAATACTATTTGTCCAATAGTCATAGTATTTAAGATACCTTTAGAATTAATTCAAAATATGACACTATAAACAATGGACTGGATTATTTTTAGACCCATAATAATATATTTTGGGATAAAAAAGTGGCGATCGGTACTTCATATTTTATTGTACCGGGATCCATTTGATCCGAAGAGCTTTCAGCTCTTGCAGCAATATTCGCTTAACGTCCGACGTAAAAAGTGCGATTGCGTCGTCACAGCCAAAGAATAATCAACCAAGTAACCTACTCGCCTGTTCCGTAGCCCTACTTGGCACGGGTTTGGGAGAGGGACAGCGCTGAAAAGAATGTGACTTTTCGTTGACCTATACCACAGGGGACCTACTTGGCCGGAGGCACGAGGGGACGGCACCGAATCGATACTGCTGGAGACTTAACTATCCGTTGTCAGGGCCTTGTAAGCAGTTTTTAACCTATTTATTTATTAAAATAGCGCAAGCACAAAAGGACTTTGAGAGTTGAGAGAGATAAATTAAATACTAGTATGAGAACTCTCATCTTTCACTCTAATAGGTACACTGTATAAACACATTACTGATAGGTTTTCGTTTACGGATAAAGCAACGACGCTCAACCAGCAGGAACAATTGGACAGATTTTGAAAATGATCGGCATGTTTCTGGTTTTTAATTTCGTATTTTCAATAATGAACCTTCGTTATTGGTCAGCAAGAAAATTTTTAACCCCGTAGAATCCAAAAATCGAAAAAAGAGGAAACCAGGTGTGCTGAAGACCACGCGGGAGAAGTGTAAACTTCTATGACGATTTGGACATTACTTTCCACTCTGTTGGGATGTTGGGAAAGTAAAAGTGTACAGGCTCCGCCCCTGGACCCTCGGTAACTTTCCGCCTTGAGCCTTCGGCTAAAATGCTAAAACATGGAACATGCTTTCTTCCCGCAAATTCGCAAATGTAAATAAATTTAAAACTACGACATAAATGTTTTAAAAATCGAAATTAGAACAGAGTAGGCTAAGTAGGTAATTTTCTGTTATGGTGCGCGTCTACAACTACTATATGCAAGATTAACTTCTCAACCAAGTGACAACAAAACAAGCGGCATTGTTTACTATATCCATTTATAACATAAATAAATATAAAACTACGACATGAATAGAAGAACAAGTACGAAAGAAATGCGTGATAAATCGAGAGCTTTCTAACGAGTGGAGAACGATTTTTGTCCGGTGAAAAATAAACAAGTTTAATTTCCCCAGCAACGGCTTGGTTGTCAAAAAAACGTGACGGTAAAATCGTATTCACACCCCACTAAATTTTTCGACGCTTTGCGCCTATAGAAGTTTACACTTCAAAAATCCATCCACCCCGAGCTGTTCAGTGCTTTCTTCCAAACCTACAGGACGAAATTATATGAAACTTGGGCAAAATAATATATGGAACAAGATGGTCTTAGAACAACAACCCTACAGAGTGGAATTAAAGGGTTAAAGCATTAAAAAACCGAATCGTAATTTCATTGGCTGTCATTTACAAATATCATCCCAAAGAAGACAAAATTGGTGGAACATAGTAAACATCGCCTCATAAACTCCGTCAATAGTATATGCTGATATAATTCCTAAGGAACTCTCACTTCACGAATCGAGCTTGTTACATCTATAGAAGTGTAGGCTACCACTTTCTTCTATCTCAATAATTATCAGTCAATGCCAATGTCGACATACTTAGTTCTGATGAACTTTTACGACATACTGTTTCTGATGAACTCAAATATCAGATCTTGTTAAATAAAATCCTTCTAGGTAAGGATTCGTAAAATGCGGGTGTTTTACTCAATTTCCCCCCAGTAGGCGTCCAAGCCTATGGAGTTTTAGTTAGATAATCTATAATACAATTTTACACGTAAAAGGGCTATTTTATAGAGGAATTTTAAACTTTTGAGTAACGATTCGCAGCGGTTTTTAATTTTTATTAATTTACTTATCTTTTTTTAAGCCATATTATAATTTTCTAGCCAGATCATCTGAGTAGAATCTGAGTCTGGTTCCGTTATTCCTATTCGGTTTACTATGCTGAAATTTGAAATGGAGCATTTCTGAGAGAAGTACATTGTAATTACACATAGAAAACCACTATGATCAGCTTGAGGCCCAATATCTTCTCCTTGAGACTTTCTCAATACATCTGTATTTTCTTCATCTCACTAATCAGCTGTGAGAGCTATCATGCTGATATTCCCCATTCAACAAACGATGATGAAATTTTAGACGGAGTTTCTCTGGGTCCTTTAGAATATAAATCCTGAAATTTAGCACAATTGAAAAGCGGAGCTCCGATACTAGCTATATAAGTATGATAGTACAAAATTATAAGGACCGAAGCAATGTAATTCCGGCTAAGTCAGCTAGTACCTAGCCAATCAATTGAGGAATACCTATTGTGAATAACAGTGCTCTCAATAAATCATTTCAAAAACTCGGCCACTCATTCTTCGGTTAGCCCCTCTAAGCTCCCTGTGCCTTTCTGATTTCTGCCTAGGTACTACTAAAATTCAAAAACATTGAACATACTTATTTATCCATCGTTTGGCTTTCACTTCATTATATGTATATATTCTTATTAAAAGAGTGTAGTAAAATGACCTAGCAACTGTCCCTCTAAAAAACACAACGTAGGGGTCGCATCTTCTTTTCTAGATAGGTACAGTTCCACGTAACGCTACTTTGTAACGTCTTCGGGAAGTTACCCCATGTCCACTCAAGTTCCCTGCTAATATGGTACGTATGTGTACCATACCTTATTTTCCGTACAGCTCATATTTTGATATGCCAAGACTTGGTAGTATATGATATTCATCTAAGTACATATAGAATAAGTACCTATTCTCGATATTATTGTTTCTGTGTGTCCGCAGACTACTAGAAGAAGCGGCCAACCCAAGCCGTAGCTCTCGTGAGTCACGAAGTTCGCTAGGAAGAGCCTCAAGTCCGAAAATGCCTCGTGGCCTGAGCGGCCCTTACTACTGGATTTACGTTATTTCCTTCGAGTGTAGGATTCCGAGTTTGACTACCGGGTCACGCGATCTATCCGCACTAGACTGTGGTAATGAGTATCAATTTCCACCCGCTGAGCGCTACTTCGCATGTTTTTACCGCGAGGAATTCGGTAGCTCATCGTGGCCTCTAGAGCCTTCGTGGTTTATTTAGTTGGTATACATCCAGTCCAGTGAATTTGAACAAGCGATGTCGTCACTAAACACACCCGCTACTATATTAGTATACATCCTAGTTCACAATTTGATTTGACTCGTTCAACCATCATTGCGTTCGTTATTTCATCCTCCACACGATTTATACGAATAAAGCATTGAGGTTAATCGTTGTAAATTATCTATCATTTATAGGCATACCAATTATATCATATACTTAGGCAGTGTTGAAAGTACCTTTAATCTCGAACTAAAAAAAAAAAAAAAAAAAAAAAAAAAAAAAAATTGTAAGTACCTACTAGGACATCCCGGATTTCTGTCATATTTGTAAATTGTTAACAGATTAAGGGTAGGTACCTGGTGCTGGCCGTCCATGGCCGAAATCCTCACAATAATTAACAGAGGAGATGTATGACAGTCCCTTTCCCTACTAGCGCTTATGGCCACTTTTAAACATGGCGGACAAATTGACTCAAGAAAATTTTGTCAAACCGATGTAATTAAAATCCGCTGGAAAAACTTTTTTTCGTTCAAGAAAACGTTTGGGAACCCATCCCTAAAACGGCCGAGCTGAATTTTGATTTTTTCCATTTTTTTCTCCAAGTAGAAGCTCTAAAAGTTGTTGCGAAGTGTCAGTCCTGTCACGCCTGTATTTGATGATGAAGTCACTCTGAAGTTCTCGTTGTTGGTTTTTCGCTTAAGTCTGGTATTACTTGCGGCAATGTCTGCTGAGCATAATTTTTCAATTAAAGAATTTTTCAGTTTTTTACGGTTTTGATGGTCAATTTCATTCTCACATATCTTATATCACATATAGAGTACAATTAAAGAAGATGACATTTCATTCAAAGACAATAGCTACAAAAGAAGATCTTTTGGAAGAAGATGTGATAGGGGATCATTTGAAATTTCATTTTATAGAATACTTATGAGTGTTTTATGCAGTGTGACAGAACTGACTAACATGTGACAGAAATGACCGGATCTGAACTAAAGAGGGTGTCCAGCATAATTTGATGTATGCATTCACATACAATAAGACCTGAAAGGAGATCAAAGTACACGGGAGGTTCGTAGAAAATATTTATTACAAAATTCTTTAGAACATTTAAAATATTTCAACTATTGACGACGAAGAGAAGTTCAGTCATATAGGAAGGACAGTAGATGCGACCAACTGTAGAGATCAGTCTGAATCTATTCTCTTGCAGAAATATAAATAACTTACCTAGGAACTAGATTTATAAAGAGATTTACTGAGAAATATGTTGGAAACTGAACTATAAAAAGGAACAAAACGCAAAAATATCAAAAATAGACAAGAAAAATTACAGGATAGCAAATTTGTTTAACATTTAAAAATTCTCACCTAATAGGTAGATCAAAAATAAAACACTTTACTGAGTATAAAGAACCAATAAAACTGTGTCATTATCCAGTAAAACAAAGGGGAAACATCTTTTTTCGCTTCTTCTTCTTATTTTTTCTGCTGTTTCTTTCTTCTTCTGAGGGGCCACTCTGAAGACTGAAAATTGTAAAAACGAGAATTAAGATGCGCAGAAAAAGGAAAACCTGGAAAAAATGTAATGCCCAATTATATATCCATACCCAATATCAAAGAACTGAAGTAGAACATGGGTTACTAACAGAAAAAAAAGTTCCAGTCTTCCAGCATGATCATATGAGCGAATTTCCCATAATTATCGTATTACACTTCAGGTTAATTAAGTTGTAATTTGAGAAGTTTGTGCGCAAAGAAATTGTTACCAATTAATTTTATTGTGAAAAAACTTGTTGTAAAAAATAATCTTCTATACAAAGATTTTGGGGTTTTAGATTTTTTTAAAATTTTTATCGACTTTTTAGCACACTTTATGATGAAATTTGAGTACAATTTTCAGCATAAGTTTGAGCTTCAATTTTTAAATGACCTTGGTCATGGTTGATAAACTTTTTTTGAGTAATATTCTGCTAAAAAAATATAAATGTAACCATTTTTAGCCGGTTCTGTAATTTTTGTGATTTTTCAGTACATTTTTTGAAATTTGACCAATTTACTGTTTTCAAAAAGTGTTGTCCAACAAATTCATCCTTTCTTTTGGAATTCTTAATTTTTGGCGGAAGAACGAGGTTTTTATCTCAATCCTATCGAGACTTATCGTCTGGATTGACACATATGTACATTTATATACAAATAAAAAAGTGTTAAAATTCAGGAATCATTTCAAATGCCTCAAAACAGATTTTGATGAGGAACATTTTTATTTTAAAATTTTCGGAGTCATTCCAATAGCATCATTTTCTAAGAAAATTCGCTAAAAGCACGTTTCCGAACAGTCGTTACAGATTTCAATAACCCGTAAAAAAAAGGCTAAAAAACGGAAACCCCACTTTGAAATTAATTTTGTATTGGGAATATGAATTCTACAGATTATTTAAAAGTTACGAAGCTCATAATGTTGGTTGAAAGGAGCAAAAAGAATGAACGAAAGAACTGAATAAAAATCGTCATTCCTGTCACACACTGTCAGGTCCTGTCACGTGACAGAACTGACCGTGACAGGAATGACGTTTTCGCACATTACTGTTCAGTTGGCAGCATATTGGTTTTTACAACTGTTCTGAGTCACTGGTTGAATTCGTGCTCCATGGAAATACTACCTCCCCTGCTTAAAACGTTTTTTTTGTAATGCTTAAATATGGAAAAAACAAGTGACAGAAATGATGAACAATAAAGGTACGCAACGGTTTTGCGTTTATTATACCCTGATTACGAGAAAAATCTGCTGTTGAACTTACCTACGACATTTTTCGATGGAACTTCAAAATCATCTGAAGATGTTGATAGCAGCAGGGCGCTCCTCCGGATATTTCCCGAACCGCCACACGCGCCGCCAAAAAGGGGCTGCCCCTGAATTCAACGTTTGGGTGACAACACTTCCGAGCCTAATATAAATTGGGGGAAAAATATTCCTCGCCCACTTTCTGTTGGATTTAAGAGAGGGCATATAATATATTATCGGTATATCAGAAACATTCAGAAGTTCAGTGCTCAAAGTAAATATTTTAAAGTACAGTTCACCTTTGTGTCCTGGGGACACGTGACAGAACTGACGATCCGCCCTTCATCACTGAATAACTCGAAAATTTTGAGAGCTTTGAAAAAGATTATATCGGAGCGAAATAAAGAATTTTCGGGGTGTTAAATAAAAATAAAAATTTTGTGAATTCGAGCATTAGTACCAGCGTTATCGCGCAGTGACTCGATTTGTCCGCCGTGTTGAAAAGTGGCCTTATATGTGCTGCGTTCAGGAAATGTCCTTTCTGATCATACGGGTGAGGCTGTATCCCCAAACACGGCAGCTAAAGAAAGTGAGAAGAAGCTGCGTACAACTCATGACCGAGCGAAAGGTAGACGCGCTCTCTTGAATATGAGAGATACAGTCACAAAATGACAAAAATGATGAGAGAATCTGACATCATGGCCACGAGGATAGAAGGAATGAGCTCCAGGTTTTGACAATGTCAGGTCTTTACTTTGGCACGTAAATAATCCAGTCAAACTAGGAAATTTAGGGGAAATAATTGCTACAGTCCGTTTCTTTTTGGGAATGTGTCCCTGAACAACGGGTAATAAAGTCCCTAGCGATTCCGGAGTAATTTTTCGGCAGGCGAAGGGGGACCGATGGTCCCTTTTCGCGGTTTTTCGCTTATAACTCGCGAACGGTGCGTCCCACGAAATTTGTTATTCAATCATAAATGTAAGCCTATTAAATTAAAAAAGTGAAGATTTTCGAAAAACCAGTTTTGACCCCAAGTTTTTTGTCAAATTTTCGTTTGTATCTTCTACACCGTTCATCCCACATAAGTAGTCCCCTACAAAAGGTGTTGGAGTATCAAATTTCCTTCAAGAATATAATATATGCATTTGTTAATTTATCTTCGTCGAGTCCATAGTGATGCGCTTTTATGTTTTTCTGAGAAATTTGAAAATTATTGGCCAACGCCTTTTTTAGTGTTTCAACGCCTTTGACTATCCCAAATCCCATAACTATTTATATCATATCCATGTAATGCAATGATACGCACTCTTAATAATATTATATTTAGTATAGGTACCTATTGATAAAATACCTACTCAACAACCTGGTAGATACCTGGTTCATACCTACCTTCTCATCATGTATTATCAAATGAACGATTTCAAACATACATAACTACATGAATGTTCGACTTTATGTACAGTAAGTACGTAGATTGATGAAGAATACTCTAATTGTCTTCTCCCACCCCTCAAATTTGAGCGAGATTGGATGAATAGGGAGTGAAAAATAATGCTTGATAGAATTTACTTTTGTGCATACGCAGAGCGATGTATTGATATGGCAACAATGAAACTGATAGGGGACCATCTACATCCAGGCCTGCACAATTCCTGAAAGTTTTTATAAAAACTGGATGAATGCTGTGGAAATTGGACTTGTTACAAAGATTTGCGGACACAAGACCGACAAAGACAGAACCAAAGTTGTTCAAAAAGGTCTAAAACGTAAAATGCTAGTGGACATTTCGATTTTGGAGGCAATTAATTTGTCTTCTTCCAAAAGTGAAAACAATGCTGCCGCTACCCATAGGCAGACTCGGAAGCAAAATTTAAATTTAATTTTCAGAAACTGATAATTTTAAATGTGGTTTACATAAAATAAGAAAGCAATAGAAAGATTTTACTACTTTAAATTTGATATTTTGAATTTAATTTTCATTCACACGAAGAAGCCCCAGTTCATGGAGAGAAACGTTGGAAAATAATAAAAAACAATTTAAAGACAGATAAGCCTTTTCGTTATTAATAGTATTGACCCCAGCAACAAGACTTGAATCTGCCATCAAAAAGTTTTTATGGGTAATTCGAACATTTTCATTTATTTATTATTTAGAGTTTTAAATTAGGTATCGTATTTGTTATCCGGTTTTTGCTTTTAATCAGGATGTTGTATTGCTATATTTGTTTCAGACGGCACTGCATGGCAGTTGGGCATAAGAAAACCGACTGAAGCAGATTCCTTTGGTTCATTTGACTAGTAAATACAAGGCTCCATTATTCTATCTTGTCTACAGTGAAGAGTACTTTTGAAACATTATTGTCGTTTACTGTCATCTGGAAATGGTAATACGAAATGGTTCTCATCATTACACCGTCATTAGCCTGCCCCACATCCTCCTGCAGCTGGCTTGGGCTACGTAAAAATAGACAGAAGTGAAAACAACTCCATTAGAATTCACCTATCATCGCCCTTAGCGTCTCCAGTAAATGGGAGTCGCACGACTTCTATCACGTCGGCTGTTCCTGCAGCTCTAAAGATGTGATTTTGGGAAATCTCTTACAGATAAAAATTCTCTGAACTATAAAGTACTTACTATATATAAACTAACTACTTACTTTGCCTAAACTACTTCGCACTATCTAATAATATCGTTCCCATAAAGATAAATGCCAACTGTAGTAAGAATAAAAAATAAATAATTTTTCGAGAATTGTGTAAGGATTGCGCAGTTTTAGTGCAGGAGGAATGGTTATTATATGCAAAAATAGTAAGTAATACAGTTAGTAGTAATTGACGAAACGTAATCAGGCTCCGCAGCCACATCCTAATGCATACATCAAACTCAGGATACCCTTAGTGGCTAAAAGGAATTAAATGGCAATTAACGAGAAACTGGAAACTATTAACGGAATTTGATGGGGTTGATGAACTCATCAGGTTGAAGAACCTTGAAGGAAAACCAACTTGTAAGGTAAGCTTATTCTGCATTTCTCCGCAAATGTTTCATAACCCTACCCCAACAGCGCCCTCAATTATTCCATACAGCAGAGGGGATGTGCATTAGACTAATGGTCATTTTGAGTAGTAAAAAGTTGGACTCAGGGTCTCTCAGCTGATCAGGATGTTACAGTTTACATTTGAAGTGTAAATTTGATAGATTGAATAGAAGAACACAACAGCTTTAGACCTTCACCATTAAACTTCATTAATGTAGATTAAACACAAAATACAACAGAGCTTCATTGGCTTAATAGTGCCTTAAGCCATCTTGGTACCTAGATAATTTCAGCCTAAGGTCACCTTGCCACATTAAACTATCAATCATTTGGTCGCTTCATTGAAAAGTTCACCATAGTGCGAATAGGGCAAAAATTAGGCCGAGCCTCATCATCTAATTGGAAAGTTAAGGCTTCTTTCGACTGTAACTCAGTAGTACATAAAATACTTCACCTAAAATTTCATCAATAGGGAAGACGACAGCATCAGAGCCTAACGGGCTGATTAGGGCATTAGGTCACCTTGTCATAGATATCCAACAGGCTCTAGTGTGTACTTCCATATTTCCAGCATTATTTGTAAAAAATTAATTAAGATCAGAGTATCATCAGTATTCCAGTAGATTACTTTGCGATAGTAACTTATCAGTCCCTAAGAAGCTCCATTGAAAAGTTTAGCATCGTTGATCAGGGAAAAATAGGCTGATCATCATTTGCTGATTGCTGATTAGGAAGTTACAATGTCATGTCTACAGTAACCCAGCGGTATATGAAATGATACTTTTTATAGGGTGCCTACCTCTAGGTACCGACGATTTCAGCAACGTAGATCGAATAATAATGAAGCCCATTCCAGAGCCTGGGGGTAATCAGGGCCTTGGATCTTCTTGTATCAGTTACCTATCAGTCTCTAGTATGTTCCATAATAATTGCAGAATCATATGGGTTATAGAAAATGAATCAGCCTCTTATTAGCCTCTCAGTTGTTCAGGGAGTTAGGGTATTTCATCGCCGCTACCAGTAGCCACCGAGAGGAACAGGAATCATTTTAGTTGTAATATGTTTTTTTCGAGATCTCAGTTTTCATTTGAGTGAAAATGTGTAAGTTACAATATCCTGACAACTAATTTGCTCTGTGCGAAACCAAATGAATATCATCTTCACATTATAGTTTATTCGACATGGACAAATTATCGGAATGATCTCCGACTAGAAGATATATCCAGGTCATAAATATCTGACATTTAATTTATTGGTGCAGTGTGGTAAGTAAATCGTGTTTTATTCAGATTGGTGCAGTCTCTCACGAATCTTACCTAAAGACTCTCCGCAACTCACAAACTAGGTGTCACTTGCTGGCCTTAGTAAACCAGAAGAGGAGCGGCACGGAGACCGGGGGTGTGCTGGGAGGATGGGTGTGTTGTTTGGACACAAATATACGAGCGCCCCGAAATACCGAAATGCCCGCGTTCTGTCGAAACTGAGAGCCTTGGCATTTAAACAACGAGTTCGAAAAACCTTTATAACTCCGGTCCGTTTTGACTGACTGACCGATCACCTCCCTCTCCAACCGCGGTCTCATGGCGATTCATTGACCGTGGGCAGCGCAGTTTCCCTACATGTGTGAATTGTTGGAGATCTATTTTAGCAGTTCTGTCTTTTAGCAACACTCTTGTATTGATACCGAGAGAAATAACAATATATACAGAGATTCCGAGCGCTAGAGTGTACTACTATGGGAACACGTGCAGTAACAATTTTTTACTGCATTCACAATTGACACTGACCTAGATGTAAATGAGCACTTACACGCACGTTTCGATTGTAATAACTGAAGTGATTCGCCCAGTTTAGGAGCGTCATAACTCGGCAACGAAAGGGCAAGCATGATCGCTAGTGGCTTTGACCTTGAAAAACTTCACGCGTCTAGTGAACTCATTTGGCTTGCAGACCCTTCACACGATTCGCGGCCCTGGCATCGAATCGCTTTTCTCGGGCATTGATTCTAAAAATATGTGCTCGTGCATCATTTCCGCTTCAAAATGGTTCAATAAATGACGGTTATTTGAAACACATGGCGGCATTCGCTTTTTTCTCGTTCACATCAGCTGCATACCACATTGTTTGAGCTACAGAAATATGTAAGCACTCACAAAATAAGTAAAATTCCAGTCGGTATCGTATTATATTTATTGCATAATTTTTTTAAATGTGAGCACTTTATGAGCCATTAAATTGTTGATTTTGAGGCAAAAAGCATAATCTAAATTATAGGCTGCTTTTATATAAGAGATTTAGGGATCTGGGGCCATGACTTTGATTTTATTGGTTGCCACTTCTTTCAGCCCAGATATCGCTTGCCTCAGACCATTTCTATCATATTTACATATCTTAGCCCGCCAGGTCTGCTGTGTCCACGAAGCCACTAACCGACAACCCTAGAC
>CM061044.1:32109710-32147210 GCA_030762985.1 Adelphocoris suturalis | reverse complement strand
ATGCACTTTCGATCCAGCCGACCTTCGAGGTTTGACCCTTATAAATCAAGGATGGTTAATAACCCATTAAAAAATTCGTTCCCCTAGTTTTTTATTCAACATGCCAAAAGTGCCGTAGAAGCTTGCGGTTCGCCCAAGAGCCGTGTACCACTTTCCACGCCCTTATCATGTCGGGATCGAGTAGGGAAGCGGTTGGGCTTGGCACCTTTTGAGATCAATCGGACGACATCACCCTTGAGGCAAAATCCTGATGGCTTAAGGCCCACCTACGACGATCCAGTGATATTTAGGAGGATCTCACAACTTGCATATTGCTTCAGTTTAGAACAGTCTACTTTTACTGGTGGCGTAATGTCCAACTTAACCTCTCAACGTTAATGAGAGGTCAACATCACGAAATTCTGAATGCCAGCGAAGTTAATCAGCCATGAGTTTGATTTTGGGTCAATCACCTGATCACGCCCTCGTTATTCGAAAGCGATCCGTTTCCAATTTGCTGTTAGAAATGTATCTGAGTATATGGCATATAATAATGAATAGACTTTGAAGGATGAGGGATACGATCTTGATACCCAGGGATGGAATAAGTATGTCGTAACTACGTGTTTCATTTCATGTCATTCGTTTTTCTTTGGTATGCAACAACTTTTAGGATCTGTATAATAAAATATTTACAGACCAGAGAACATGGGTTGTTTAGTACCGCAATAATAAACCATCGCTCAAAATTCATCTACATTTTCAAACTTAGTTGGTTTGATAGCTCTCTTTTTATGATTTGAGTGATTTGAAAATTCCATTAGCAAATGTTTGTAGAAAATGAAGTTATTGCAATTGATCAAGAAACCTTAAAATCAAAATTTCCCAATTATCTACGAAAATTCGCTCATACGATCATGCTGCATGACTGGAACTTTTTATTCTATTATACTGGCTTTTGTGGCAGCTAGTGGAGCACTTCAGAAACGACGACAAAAATAAGGAGGCGTTTAACAAATTTTTCAAGGAGGTGATGCAATTCGACTATGAGGCTGGAGTGAAGAACTTGGTACCGCTTCAGCTGTAAAAATTTTTTACGTTGACTTCGTTAAGAATATGGCAGAATCCGAAAATGAAAAATTTATTTTCATTCTCCTTGGAGGTGTTTTTTATAAGTCAGGAAAACTTATTTTTGCACTACCCTTGTATAAATAGGAACGAAAGTTGACAGACAAAGTGACCAAGATTAATTGACTTAATACATACCTACCTAATTAAAACCGGGAAGGTCGATTATTTCGCGTTCTGTCTGACAGCGGTCGAGGCGCTTCCAGGGTGGCCGAGCCAAATATGATTCGCCTAAAACTGCGGAAGGTGAAAGCTGAATTCAACAATCACAAAAAAAGATTACTAAAAAAAAATACGGAATAACGGGAAGGGAGAATATTCGTTGAGTCTGGCTTGAAAGACTTAGTGGGCAACGAATGTTTCCACGTAATCCTTTGGTTTGTTTAAAGCCGTCGAATGGAACTTTGCCAAATTAAGTTGTAAGCGATGATAAAACGTTTGAGTAGATTAAGGATTATTCATCTTCATTCATGATATAGTATAATTGCTTTGATGGAATAGACCCGAGAGGAACAAACAATAGGTAACTAGACAATATCGAATAAACGACCTATTGGGTCGTGACCAGGGGCGTCGCTAGACAAAAATAGTGAGGGAGGAAGTATCATGAAATTTTCAACTGATTGAACAGTTTTCCCAACCCCAAAAAATGGGAGTAAAAACAAGAAAATATATTTATAAACTATACCTTATACCTGTAGTAAGTACCTATTGCCTATAAGTACCTATTACATAAGTACTATAGGCACCTGTTACATACATAATTTTAAAAATTTCTGTAAAATTACCATTGTCATGGGAGTTATGCGAAAATTTGGTAACACATCATTCGTAGTAAAACCGCAATATCAGTTTTGGTTTAAGACAATAATTATTGTCATTATTTGGAACTTGGAAAATGTGTAAATAATGAGCTGGATAAATCTTCTGGGTATTGAATGCACAAAGCAATTTGCTCATTAGTAAATCAGATATACAGGGTGAGTCTCTCGCAAATGCAAAAAAAAATTTGGGTAAAACTACATTAAAAATGGAGTAAAATGCCGCCAACTGCATATTTTTATCTCAATCCGTTCTCGAGATATGACTTTTTGAAGGATTTGTCAGGAAAACTGTGTTTTTTTTCCTTTTAAACTCAACCTTCTTCACTTTACTTCATTTAATTTTAATTTTTGACCACATTTTCGGAATCAACACTAAATTTACTATAAGAATAGTGTACTTGGGTTTTTGAAAAGTACCATCCAAAGGCCCTCACATCAGCTCAAACATTGACGATTTTGAAAAAATAATATTTCTGAAAATCTTTAAAACTTTACTACTCTTTTAAAAAGAATCCTGGAAACTGGCAAATCTCATGAAAACTGCTTCGTCTAATACTCTTTCCAACGGTATAATCAAGTTTACTTTTATTTTGTTATTTAGTGGAGAAAATGATGTTTTAATGTTAAAAAATGTGGGTTTTTCAATGAAATCGTTGGTTTTCTCGAAAGATGACCCTCCATGAACCTACGAGTATGGTGTCGGTTTCTATGTATTTTTTCACGCTGTATCGAGTGGTAACCTTTGTAGATCTCTCCAACTCCGTTATAACCGAGTTTTACACTTAAAATCGCAAATGTTTAGTTTGTTTGTTACGATTAAATGTATGTGTAATATGGGGTAAAACTAGTTAATTAAAGTGTAAAACTCGATTATAACGTAGTTGAGAGATCTGCAAGAGTTTCCATTCGATCCAGCGAGAAAAAATACATAGAAACCGACCCCATACTCGTTGGTTCATGGAGGGTCATCTTTCGAGAAAACCAACGATTTCATTGAAAAACCCACATTTTTTAACATTAAAACATCATTTTCTCCACTAAATAACAAAATAAAAGTAAACTTGATTATACCGTTGGAAAGAGTATTAGACGAAGCAGTTTTCATGAGATTTGCCAGTTTCCAGGATTCTTTTTAAAAGAGTAGTAAAGTTTTAAAGATTTTCAGAAATATTATTTTTTCAAAATCGTCAATGTTTGAGCTGATGTGAGGGCCTTTGGATGGTACTTTTCAAAAACCCAAGTACACTATTCTTATAGTAAATTTAGTGCTGATTCCGAAAATGTGGTCAAAAATTAAAATTAAATGAAGTAAAGTGAAGAAAGTTGAGTTTAAAAGGAAAAAAACACGGTTTTCCTGAAAAAAAACTTTAAAAAATCATATCTCGAGAACGGATTGAGATAAAAATATGCAGTTGGCGGCATTTTACTCCATTTTTGATGTAGTTTTACCCAAATTTTTTTTTGCATTTGCGAGAGACTCACCCTGTATATCGTATTTATATTTGTTGAACTGAAGCATAATTACTTTCAATTGAGAAATAAATAAGAAAAAACACAATTATTAAAACTTTTATCTATACACGATTAGTGTTTGAAAAGTTGAGTTTTTGTTAGAAGTGAATATGCCGATTTTTCAATTTAGCCCATGCTTGTATTACACCACATTTTCTATGTCAAGAATCTCATCAAGTTCTCTTTTGTATTGTATTTGGAGCAATGGACATAGGCACCCATCGGTCATTGGAGCCTTTAAACTATTTTTCATCTGTTTCGAACTACTGACTGTTCTCCTTGAACTATAGAGTGGATTCGGATAAGTGTGAAAAATGTTTTTGGGTAAAACTACAAGAAGTCCAAAAATGGAGTAAACCGCCGTCAAGCGCAATTTTCTATCTTAATCTGTTTTTGAGTTATAACATAATTGGAAACGCTGTGACACCTATTTGATGCACTTCTTTAACCTTCTCACTGCCAAGAGGTTGACGGTGACCTCAAAGCCGATGCTTGAATATCGCCATGAATATTGAATATTGCCATGGTACCGCCGGTGCCCTCACAGGTTTTCAGTCCATCACTGCATGGAAATTAACTTTTGTGTCATCCATGAGTTATTATTATGTTCGTACATTGCCAAGATACAAGGACTGGTCGCTAGGTTTGAGTATCTGAAGCGATATTATTGCCCCAAATGTGATGAGTTACCTACTGTGCCATGATGTTGCCAGCTGCCTCCATTTTCTTGCTAGGTGTTGTACCTACGCGACAATGAGTGACATTGGTGATCTCATGGCACACAGGTGATTTTTTCTGAGCCCACAGGCGACTTCATAGCTCCCAAGATAACTATTTCCTTCATGTGCTTTGACGGCTCCCAGTGACCTCAGGGCGTTATGTGTGAGTGCTTGGTGCATGAGGACAAATAAACACATTAGTTTGATAAAAAGCTGAAAAAAATGAATGCACTCTTAAAATTATCCCCTGGCACAGAGGAATAAATTTCTCATTTCTGGCTTTGACAGTGAGAAGGTTAAGTGTTGTCATCACCTACTCAGATCAAAAGTAATAAGGAGTTTTCACCCCTAGAGCGTTCTGAAGGGAGAACTCTGATCATTGGCAAGCATCAAGCTGCTCTTGTAGAGAACAGCTGTACACGCCCTCCCATGTTTCGTTCAGACCCGTTAAAACTGCACGCCAAGCGTATACACTATAACTCCCGTCCCCCAGTCCCCTATCAGATACGGACCGGGATACATTGAATGCCCACTTAACGCGCCCTTTTACCAATTTGCAAAACCACCCAAGATATTTTGTCTCGTGTCTTTCAGATTTAGCGCTCGACGGTGTTCGCGGGGTGGTGAAGCGTTTTGTAATCAAACCATCCATGCAAACAAGTTCAGACTAAACTACTTTGAATAAGGCGCTCATATAAATGTAACGAGAAGGCGAACACGCAGTCGTGGCCGGCAATTAGCAATCGAAGGCTGTATCGGAAAATAATATAATGGACTGGCAAACATGCAGTTGCATCAATCGCATAAACAAGCCAAGTCTCCTATATGCATCTTACGAAGCTCTCGCTCAACTTACATAATCATTGGTGCAAATTTATCCGACACAGATTTATCTACTCCAACAACTCAGCTTGAAAAATAAATAAAAAGGTATAATGATCATTTTCTGTATCTTTGGGAATAAGTATATTTCCCTGAAGGTTTTAAAGTGTGCCCCAGAAATAAAATTTTTAAGGGGAAGACCTTTCATTTCTTGCTATTCTCCAAAAAGCTGGTAATTCCGACTTCATATCTTTCTAGCTATAATAAGCACCAATAAACATTGTTCAAAAAGAGCTAGTTTTATAAGAAATTTTACGCTTAATCCGCTTTTATGTATTCATTTGTTTTATCAGTAACTCATTTACTTTCACAAATATGTTTTTAGCTAATAAAAATGGGGGTATGAAAGGAAGCTATTGCAATGACTCGGAAAATTTTCAAATCAAGATTTTTGAAAAAAAAAAAAAACTGAAGCATCCTGAAACGAATCCTAGAATTTAAAGCTTTTTCATGTATACATATATATATATATATGTGTGTGTGTGTGTGTGTGTGTGTGTGTGTGTGTGTGTGTGTGTGTGTGTGTGTGTGTGTGTGTGTGTGTGTGTGTGTGTGGGGTTGGGTTGCTGGGGTAGGGTAACTGTTGGTGTTTTTATCTCTTCGGAGCTCCTTCAAATCCCTACCCAAGTCATGGTCATACGTCCCCGTCGTGCAACCCGGGCACCCTCTGGTTTACCAGAGGGTGGCAGAATGACCCTCTGGCGCTTAGGGGGGAGGCTCATGTCAATGGGTCTCCCGACCCTTATTTTATCGTCTCCCCCGTTATGGATGAAAGAAATAGAGAGCCTCATAACCCCCGCCGGCCCATTGGCCAGCGGGGTTCTAGGGGAGGCGCTCGGGGGCGCCCCAGGCAGGGGCGTCGGTCTTCCTCTCCCTCTTCTTCCTCCTCTTCTTCCTATCCTTCTTCCTCTTCCAATGCCCCTGGAGATGTCCATCAGTGTGCCCACTGTGAGAGAGCCTTCAGTTCCAAGCGTGGCCTCAGTGCCCACGTCTGGCAGAAGCATCCTGTACAGGCCAACGCTGCAATTGATATAGAGCGAGAGCGGCCCAGGTATGCTTCTGAGGATTTGCGGCGAATGGCAGCAGAGGAGGCAGAGGCTGTGCGTAATGGGGTACGAAATATTAACGTATTCCTTCAAGCACGTTTTCCCATGCGCACGCTTTCTGCCATCCAATCTCTTCGCCTGAGGCCCCACTATAAGCAGCTTGTCCAGAATGAAATCCTGGCAAATATCAGTGGGGCCTCCCCCGCATCTCCGACAGGCGTGGGACAACAGCCCGCCGTTCAGCAATCCTCCCCCGGGACCTCCGGTCTTCTTGAGGATTTGAAGACTGAAGTGTTGAGGCTCGGGGAGCAGGTAGGCCGTATTGATGGTTACGAGAGTGCCCACCTGCAGGAACTGGCGAGGCGGGCTGTTGAGAGGCCAGATGGCTTGGAAGAAGAGGTTGCGGCTTATGTACAGAGGATCTTCCCAAAGGTTGGGGATGCGACTGTGGCGAGGCATCAGGGAGGACATCCTCCTGTGTCGGTGCCCCGTGGAGGTCGCAAAGCAGCTAAGCAAGCAAGGAGGCGGGAATACCAGCGGGTCCAGAAGTTGTGGAGGAAGCATCCGGCTCATGTAGCTGCGGAGGTACTGGAGGGAGCTGGGGATGAACAAGTTTTGCCCCCACTCCAGGAGTTTGTGGAATTTTGGGAGCCACTTTTGAGTGCTCCCAGCCACAACCCTGGTGTGCCAGTGGTACCCCCAGCTTCCACCAGGGATTCCTTACGTGGCATTATGTGCACGCCGGTGCTTCATGACGAGGCACATAAGTGCCATATCAAAAACTCCACGTCTGCTGGACCTGATGGTATTTCTGCCCGACGCTGGAATAAAGCCCCAAACAGTGTCAAACTGCTCATCCTCAACCTGTTACTTCTATCGGGAAGGCCCTCTAAAGCATTGATCCGAGCTCGAACCATCTTCATCCCAAAGAAAGGAGGAAGTGGGCCTGGAGGCTACCGTCCGATTTCAATATCATCGGTAGTTTTCCGCCACTTCCAAAAGATTCTGGCATCTCGCTTTCAAGTGGCTGGTGTCATAGGTGACGTCCAGAGAGCATTTCGGCCAGCGGATGGCACAGCGGAGAACCTAACAGTTCTCCAAACTGTCATTTCGCTGGCCCGCATCAAGAAACGGCAGCTCCATTTTGCCGCTCTGGACGTCGCTAAGGCCTTTGACACAGTTAGCCATTTTGCCCTGACCAATCGTCTTCGCGGTGTCAGGGCACCTGCTCGTTTAATTGAGTATGTTGCCTGTCTGTACCACGAAGGCGTGACGGTCCTCGAGGCACAAGGTGAGATGTCAGGGGGTGTTGTCATTGGGCGCGGGGTACGCCAGGGGGATCCTCTGTCGCCACTCCTCTTCAACCTGGTCGTGGATACAGCCTTGGGTAAGCTGCCAGATGAAATAGGGTTTGATCTCGCCCCTGGGGTGCGAGTAGGTGCATTGGCTTTTGCCGATGATGTCATCCTACTCGCAGAAACCCGCGAGGGCTTGCAGGTCGCCCTCAATGCCTTTGCTGAGCAGCTAGCCAGGTGTGGTCTAGTGGTCAACCCTTCTAAGTGTGGGTCGGTCTCCTTGGTCCCGTCTGGCCGCCAACATAAGGTGAAGGTGGTGGATGAGGAGTGCTTTGTCTTAGGACAGACACCCATCCCCGCCCGATCCGTGTTGGAGGTCTGGCGGTACCTTGGGGTCGACTTCATGGGTGTGGCCACTATAGCCGCAAGCCGTGTGGACCTTGGTGGAGCATTAGCTCGTGTCACCAAGGCTCCATTGAAGCCACAGCAGAAGCTGCGCCTCCTTCGCACGTACTTACTGCCAAAGCTAACCTATGGGTTAGTCTTTGGCAGGCTTACTGCGGGGAGGCTGCTTGAGTTAGATCGTGAAGTTCGTTCTGCTGTGCGCTCTTGGCTAGGCTTTCCACCTGGTGTCCCAAGTGCTTACATCCACGCACCGGTCAAGGCCGGTGGGCTCGGTATTGTCTCTCTTTCTGCCAGCATCCCATCTTTACGCCCCCAGCGCCTGCTTGCCCTTAGGGGCTCGAGCTGGGAGGTCGCCCGCACTGCTGCTGACCTGGACTTTGTCCGGCAGCAGTTGTTGTGGTGCGATCGAGCAACACCAACTGCTCCAAAACCCAGCTCATCTGCTGAGTTCGCTGCTGCACTGCATGAGTCAGTAGATGGTAAAGAACTCCGACAGTGCTCTGAATCCCCCATTTCTACCCAGTGGGTGGAATGGGCTTCAGAGGGCATTGGGGCCCGCGACTATCGCCATTTTCACGCCGTCCGGGTGGCTACATTAGCCACCTCGGTGAGGTGTTCGAGGAGTAGTCGCGGGACAGTAGACACCCTTTGCCGTGCCTGTCGGGGTAAAAACGAGAATCTTTATCATGTGGTGCAGCAGTGTCCTCGTACTCACGGTGGCCGCATTCTACGTCACGATGCGGTTGCCAAGCAGATAGCAGGCGCTTTGTCATCTAGCGGTTGGGATGTCGAAAGAGAGAGACTATACCATATGCCGAGTGACCGGGGCAAGAAGCCAGATATCGTTGCGATCAAGCCCAATGGGTCTGCCATAATCCTGGATGTCCAGGTTGTCAGTGGCAGCGTGGACATGGAGCAGACCTGGCGGGCTAAGAAAAGTAAATATGATAGACATTATCTGCGCCAAGCGATATCTGAGCTAAAAGGAGTGGCACCTAATAACATCAAGGTCATTGCCGCGACCGGGTGTGGTGCGGGAAAAGTGCCACGGAGTTGCTCGAGTTGGGCATGTTGGCAGGAGTACTCCATGGTATCACCACCCGCGTCCTGAGGGGTTCTTACTTGAACTGGTGGTCGTTTTATAGGGGCACTTCCTTTCATCCCATTCTTCTTCCTCGTCCTGCAACTTCCCTTATCCCTAGAGCCGGCGTCGGGTAAACCTGGGCATCCTCCCCACTTTTTTATTTTATTTGTTTATTTTTCAGTTTAATGGTGTGCCCCCTCGGCCTTTGAGGGGAGTTTCGTAAAAAAAAAAAAAAAAAAAAAAAAAAAAAAAAAAAAGTGTGTGTGTGTGTGTGTGGTTCTTACTGCACGCTCATATGGTCTTACTGCACGGCTAGAGCATATTCTTCAACTCAAATGTTATTAAAAATCATAAATAGTAATACACCCATAATATATATAATGGGCGTATTAATATTCATGATTTGTAAAAACATTAGCGTATATATATCTTTTTTTTTTTTAATACTCCTAAAAGTTTTAGACGTAAAATCGGCTGAAAATATAGCGTACTGATGTTGATGAACGCTGTAGCACACTTGGAACTTCTTCTGATCGTATTCAGTGATCTATTAAACTTGCAACGGCGTTCTCGACGCCCTAGAAAACTATTGTCGCTTAGAAATAATTGATGAAGAGCTGAGGACGGGGGCTTGGGGAATCCAGCAGGTACCCTCCCAGAGACCGCTGGTTGCTAGGAAGGTCGCATATCTGGGTCGCTTATGAATTTTTGACTGGCAGCAACATCCGTGGAAGGAGGGAACGTCTATTCATGGTTCACCGGTCGGCCATTAGCCATTTTCATGAATACCTGAGACCGGTGGAAAATGTAGCGGGGCGAGTTCGGTGGAAATCGCGGGACTAAATTGTATCCCCTGGGATTCCGCTGTAGGAGCTCGAACGGGAAAAACGTGAACGTTCTGAACTGATGAAATATCTATTCGTTGATGAATCTCTAAATCTGGAAGCTCTAACAAAGCAACATCATTTCGCACATTGCATGGAACCCATTAGAATTGTTTATAAATACCGCGATGCCTCCAAAAATGTTATTGCATGAGAACGGAAATTATGGGTATGTTCCAAAGAGTATTATAGGATTCCCAAATTGAATGAACGGTTTTCCACATCAAATTAACGGTTTTCCATTACAAATTAACGGTTTTCCATTTTAAATAAACGGTTTCTTATTTCAAATTAACGGTTTTGTGGACCAAATTAAAAATTCATCATCTATCCATGTCATATCAATTGGGGGGAAAAAATGAAAGGAAATAAATATATTAACGGCAATGTATTGTCAAAAATTGTAACCAGAATTATGCCGCAAATATGCTCGTATAATATATAGGTATCTATCCACAACCAACCCAAGAAAAAAGAAGTACTCGTATTTATATGGAAAACTATAATTTGATAATGCTATATATATAAGACGCCCTTCAGCCAAGACCTAGATCACAATCTAGATTTAAATCTTATTTCTAATTAATTTTGTTGGTAGGTACTAACAAGAAACTAGTACCTTAAATTATATAATACATCAACCCAGGGAGCATCCGTTTCAAATTTCATCAGCTCAAGTTGAGTACGAACTAAATGATCTTCAGCGATCATTCAATTTGATTAGAGTAGTTTCTCAGATTGCAATTGAATGCTCTCATAACCACACCCAAAAAAGCTCCTTTCCAATGTTCAGCTTGAATAGTTACAAAATTAGCTAAAGAGCTCACTCAGCTTGGAGGAGCTCCTCAAGTTGTAAATATGCTCTACCAACATCATAAGGCTCGTTTTAAAACCTATAAATCTCAAGTGGATTATTAACAAATTATCCGAAGAGCTCACTCAGCTGATTTGAGTGATTTCTGAAGTTGTAATTAAACTTTACCACACCCTCGTACCCGATTTCATCATCTTATTTTGAATAAGATGGGAATTAGCGTTACGAGCTTCCACAGCTGTTCAAGGTTGTTCCATATTGCAGTTTTAAACGACTTGTCCTTAATGAAGTTTGTTTCAAATTTCACCATCTTAAGACGATCGGGAACGAAAATAATTTCAGAACTCACTCAGCAGAAGAAGGAAAATGAATTTTCACAGGCCCTAAACCTTCCCAAAGCAATTCCAGTCATTTTGCAAAAGCCTATTGTAATCCGCTTGGCGGTTGATAGCATCAACCGGCTATTTATTAGCCCTGGACATCACCAACATTAAATCCGTCTCGTATCCTTCACTTCTTTGGTATGCACCGCAGACGTTCTGTATACCCCTCAAATGGTAACATTCATGAAAGTATTGGTCAAACACCTAGAGGATTGATGGAGTTGACCATCACATTCCAAGGTGGCTTCCCATCCCACTAAGATAATCTGAAGAATCATTGAATTCTCTTGATTGAATTAATGTAGCTATAGTTAGATTAAGATGAATCAAAGTACGTAGGCATTGATGTATTAGCTTTTGGTATCTCTAGACCAGTGGTTCTCGATCTATAGCTCTCTGGACCAGAAGTGGTCCACGAGGTACCCAGAAGTGGACATCAAGACCAAAACCTCTGCACATATAAAACCCTTGACGAGTGAGGTACGCTGAAGGAATACGCTGTCCGTGATAGGAGTCCTCTGCAATAAATTATACGTCACCCATTTTATGTCGAAGCGATCTCAGTACCAGCCGGACGGTGCGCAAGAAGGACTGAAATAGAGTCACGAACCAACATGAATTTATTGCAAGGGTATCTTCAGTGTTTCACAAATTGGAAAGTTCTGGTGCAGGTTTCCTTGTCGTACCGCAAACTTTGAGATATTGCTCATAATCTTGTCAATCTCTACTCAACACCATGGTAGCAAGAATTTGCTCTTCTCACGTTAAAAAGCAAGCAAGCTTGTAACAGTTCTGATCGAAACAGCTGTCACTCGGAACTTTCCGAAAAGAACGCCGATTCCGTCACCTTCCCGTATCATTCCAAATCGCACCACCTTAAAGGTAAAAGCTCTTTCATTGTGCATAGTGCAATCAGCTGTAGTTCAAATCCTATAGATTTATATCCCAATTGATATCCTCACCTACCCCCACCCTTTCGCGGTATCTTGAATTGAATTGTATTGAATATATCTCGACAACGGAATACCTAGTCGAGGAAAGCCTTTTTATCTCTTCCTTGCGCGCCATATGAAGAAATTGGTATTAACATTTCCAATCGATTAAATCTCGTATCTTACTAAATAACCCTTTTCCTCAATGAATAAAAATATGATTGTAGAGAAATAAGAAATTTAATTACGAAAATCGCCAAGATTTTCACAACGTTCGAAGCTGGTAAGTCATGAGTGTGACTTACTAATTCTAGCGACGACTCCCGCATCGATAAGCTGATCAGCAACATACAACCTTAGCAATTCTAAAAATACCCAGCAATTCTACGTATCAAAGTTATTGTCGAAGATTTTAAATATAGTAAGTTAGAAAATTTTTAATATAGTAAACAACAACTAGGTCACCAATTATTACAATATAAAAAATCAAGTAGTCCGTGTAAACTTCTAGTCCTCGTTGGTCGTCCACCACTTCAAAAAGGTCAATATCCCCTGCTATGGACAGACTACCGAAGAATAGGAGCTTTATTTAATGCATTAATTTTTTCGGTTGGTGCTTCTGTCTTTATTGTTATAGCTAGTGTACTATGACCTCGTTGAATAAACTATCTTTGGGTCATTAAAGGGATATGTAATACAGAAATAGTAAACCTTTGTGTAATAATTTAAAGTGTTTTTTGTGATTATTTACCTCCGAGAAACACCTCAATCGCAAGTATGAGAAACGTTGTATCGGAAGCCTTTTGTACTGCGGGGTTGATATTGCCCGAAATATCTTTCAATCCAAATTATGATACTATCATACTAATTATGATTTATCATCAAGTATTAGAGTTCTATCAATATTGTTCATTCCGTCAACGACTAGATAGCCAGTAATACATTGCCAAACTTAAGAGATCAACGGTCACGATATGAAGAATGAAACAGCATAGTAGAACAATAAAGTCAGTCTCCCAAATGTGTAACGCATTAGCATGATTGCTTTCAAGTGCGGCATTGGTGAAAGCCATTACCTGCAGGGTGAATTAAGAGAGAGGAAGAGAGAGAGAGTAAAAGAGGATATGGAGAGTTATTAAAGTACATTAGTGAACAAGGGACTTCACACATGGCTCTGGGGAAAGATAACAATAGAAAATGTCCGAGGGAATGAGGGAAAACTAAAAGAGTTTTATGAAGATGGCCTCGCGAAAACAAGTAGTGGAACACAATCCGCAATTAACGAGGAACGACAAGTTGTCGGTTGAAGAGAACTAGGAAAAACTTGAAACTTGGAGCAATTAGGAAAAAGCCGTTTCCTTAGCTAGAAAGAGCGACGGAGGAAGGAAAAGGGCGGTAAAGTAGTGGAGGCGGTAACGTAGCGTGAGCGATAATGGGGGGAAAGAGATTGTAGAATAGGGAAGAGGGTTGGTAGGCGGTTAGTTGGGTAATTAGAGAGGTTTTAATCGCCTTATGTTCATTAGAGGGGGCTTTGTGAACCACGAGGGCGACACAGGGGGTGGGGGGAGGGGGGTAGCGTTGACAGGATGGTGAACACGGAAAAAGTGTCTGTTAGCTTTATAGCTCTGTATCCTACAATATTAGAATGTAGATGTAGGTCACAATCATGTATACGAACTAGAGCGTCTTCAGTTCTACCATTCGGAAAAGCGAGACCACTCATTTTCACTAGAGTAAGTAAGTTATAGTTCCAAGCACATTAAACAGTTCTTGAGTGTTAGAACTCAAAATAATTTATAAGGATGAACTCTTGAAGGTTTCTTACTAACTCCATAAACTTGCGTGAAGTTTACCTGTTCATTTGAGTGCCCACTCAAGTTTATTGAAGTTACAACAGATGTTGTTCAACAATAGATACGAAAATAATAAGTATAAAGCAACCAAATTAATACTGGGAGAGTAGAAATGAGACAACAACTTCTTAGTATACATTGATACGAATAATATAAATACTATGTAGTGCAAGTGTTATGTAAATACTGGCTTCGCCCACGGATACTGCGATCAGAAAATCGTCAATTTACGGTTCCAACAAGGTCAGCTATTGAAGGTAACGTCAAATTCAGAGTTCCGATGCAATGCATTTATCATATGTGGTATACGGAAGGGAGAATGATGTGTTCGGTAACTGAATGCAGCAAAGAGCACAAGATACAAAGAGCTGTCGCGCCGTGTAGCTTGGGACATTTAAATTCACTTTGGACAGCAGAGAGGGCCAGTGAAAGTTACCGTTGGGCAGTTCACGGGGAGAAAAACGAGCATAAAACGCCGGGCCTCCACTCTGGGTTTGTTATGTGTCGCAGGGGTGTTGTTTTATCGTGTAGCTTATAAGCAAGTATCTCAAAAACTGCCAGAACACATTCCAGGTATGCACCTCGTAGAATGGTGACTAGATGAGGCCTAATAATTATTACTATGAGGTATAATAATTATTATTGGGAGGAGGAACCCCCTGTTTTCTCGCATACATGTTCTAGAACCAATTTCTCTCCTCCACAAGACTGAGTAACCCTTTTGGTTTGAAAGTTCCAACGATTCTAAACCTTCAGGCTTCGAGTGCTGAGCATCCGAAGAGCCGGTGAGAGTGGATATTTCTTCATCCTCTCCGCACATTCTGCACACTGGATCATTAGTGTAGGCTCCATTCATGTTCAGATGTTTCCTTAAGCATCCATACGTTAAAGGCCAACATATTCCAAGCCTGGTAGCTCGTGCGGTTTGATTAGCGCCACAATGGCAACTGGTTATGTGAAGTTGCGAGTAAGTACATCTTTTAAGGAAGCCTAAAAACTTTAATGTCACAAAGTATACAACGAATGAATTGGACTAATCATCTACGATCACCAGGGCTCCATGTTATCAAATAAACTAGAGTTCGAAAACCAATCACAGATGAGCAATGAATAAAGTAATGAATGAGCAATGAGTAAATGAATCTGGATGTCGTTTTGAAAAGTTTATGAAGCCAAGGTTGTAGAAACACGATGCGAAAATAAGTGGTGACATGACACAAAGCTAGTGCATTTTTCCAAATTGATTTAAGTAGATATTTTCAAAGATTAATTTGACAGTTTCTAATATTATTATTCAAATAAATGTAGGCTATGTATCCCAATCGATTAATTTTAATGTTTTTCAAATTGAATTTATAACAGTCTACTAACAGTTTAAGACATGTGAATCCGAGATGAAGTCAACAAGAAATTCAAGTAGGTACACCACAAATAAAGGTACTTTTACTAGTATAAATGCTTTTCAAGTATGTAAGTGTTATACCTGTTGCAATAATTTTGATATGCTTACAAAACACACGAACGAACCAACAATTACCTAGTTTAGAGATTTATGAGACAGACCATCCGGTTAAGCGTTGAAAAATATACTTGTTGATAAAACCGAAAGGAATGAATGACTAATAGCAATTATTGTTGCCAAGGGAACAATGACTTCTTTAAACATTCGTTCACTGACCACTATAGTCGAGTGTTAGTTATGTCCTTCAATGTTATTCAAAAGGAGAAGAATTTTCAAGTTGCTTTATTTTTCAGGTGGTTGACATGAATATTTAGCGTGCGGTTAGCGATGCAGGGCGGCGCCGTAATCAGGCGCGGTTCAGACCCGACGACCAGTTTTCTGTGCGCGACCTTCAGTTGAAATCCTTGAACTAGTGCGGGCGCTAATAGCTGTTGTGCAGGACCAACTGAAGTTTCTTGGGAAACAGATCATTCGCTTAAAGGACATTTCCAGGAACGATCACATTCCGTATGCCATGCAAAAAGGATGATGAGGAGGAAATGTTCAACTATATCTTTAGAGAGGTTTTTCGATTCATTAATTTTCTTTGATAGAGTAAAATTAAATGCCTGGGGGCAGATGCAGGGCCAACAACTTTTCAATCCCACGCCGTCAAGTGGTTTGAGTATTGGGAGAAATTCAAACTAGAAATCTTTCATGTATTATATTTTATTGTAATTTATCGATTTTCCATGAAAAAAGAAGAAGTATATAATATATGTAACCCCGTCACTATACAGTCTCTGAGGTTGATTGGAAAGGTTTCCAGTCTGAAAGAGTAACATGCGCTCAACTACAAAGGAAAGGTTGAGCTATTACACGAACTAAACGTTCCAAACTTAACATCGGTGGTGAACTATACCTATTTAGTTTGAGTGTCGACACCGCCCGCGAAGGATTAGATTCATATTTAGAATATAATATATATATATATATATATATATATATATATATATATATATATATATATATATATATATATATATATATATATTTATATATATATAAAACGATTTATTATTATTATTGTTATTTTTAATTAAAATTTCTATTTTTTCAGTTTGTATTTCCCACCAATTGAGAGTGGTTTGAAATATGGACAATGGTGGGGTGGGAGGGGGGGGGATGTAAACAGGGACGTATTCGTGATCTAGTTAACAGCTTTTATATTTTTATTGATGCTTAGGCCATGACAAAAATAATTTATAACTGATGCCCAACCCTCAAATTTTACATTGCTTTTATCATAGGTACTACGGTAAGTGTCCGTTTCTGATTTCTCACATGTTTATGTTATTATTCCAAGTTATAAACGGTTTAGTTTTACGGCAATAAACAAATAATTTCAATTAATACTAGCGTTGCTTTGACTTGAGGGCGGTGATCGGAGCGAAATTCGATAGTGCGCACTGGAAAAGCTGATTAGTCGGAGGCTCATTAAGTAAGTACTTATAAGTGGAAAGCTTATTATGATAATTGGTCTATTAAGTTCTCAAAGAACATCACTGGAGGTTTTTGAATTGAGTGTTTGTGGAGTGGTTACGTTCAAAATTGTGAAAATATACCTAATTACGTCCATAGCGTTGTTTACCTTCAAAAACGGCTGCGTCCTCTTCCACGCTCCCACGTGAGCCCTGTAAAAGGAAAACGGTCAGTTGAAAACAATTCAATACGACTGAAGTGGGTTCAGAAATTATAAGTATTGGAACAAACACAGGAAGGAAAATATTTATTGTTTAACACGGGGCAGGTCCGAGGGGCACGGGGGCTTTCAATTTTTGTTGTTTATTGCCAGACGAGGAACGTGACGGATGAAATACTAATTTATCACGTAGCAGTTAGATGTCAGACTTTTCGGGCTCTCTAGGCTTGAGAATAAAAATGTTGAATACGGAATTTTCCACCTTTGAATAAAATTTAATGTCCATTCAATTTGCTCAATTTGACGCTCATGCATATGGTGATGAATTGACGGAGTTATGACAAAAAAAAGAGGAGGGGGGAATAATCGTGAAGGTAGCCGATGAAAATGTGTCTAAAAAAAAAAAAAAAATCTCCAGGAGAATTTCTTGATTGAAAATTAGTCGTAGAACGTGGAGTTGAAATAATTTTAGAAAGTAACTTCCAAAAAACTTTCAAAATCGTTATTCGGTATCGCCATTGCACAAACATCATCGAGCATGCGCACAGACAACTATTAATCCGTCGGCATCGAGATTTAGGATCTAAATCATTTAGGATCTTACCTGTACAGCCCCTGGAAATTTCGTCGAGATCAGCCCATTAGTATCGGAGTTTAGCCTTTACCGATCAATTTAAGTTTTGCGTATGTGCAGTAGTTATTGACTCGAACAATCAATAAATAATTCATAGGGTATCTCTCCGGATCTTGTACCCAATCATCCTCCGAGTTTGAACGATATCAGAACAAATGATGATGAGAAATCAACGTTATATGAAATTCATGTTTGCTAAATTGTGTAGTTATTTACAGGCAGAAATGGAAATTGGCGAAACGACCGAAATTCAGTTTTTCGACACAATTTTACCTCCTTGAACATAACTTTCAAAAGCATTTCTCCGATATCGTTGAGCCACAAAAAAGAAGCGAGACACCAACGTGATGGATGGGAAATACTACTTGACAGACGTCTGCTTTTTGTTGCCTGACGAAGAAAGTACGGAAGAATTTAGAGTGTTGAATTGTATTTCATGTGTAGAGTACAGTACTGTATTTATAGCCCTATACTGCAGCCTTGTTTGCGCATTAATAGGAAGCTGCTTGTAGATCTAAGTGGAAATTCGCAACACACTTGTACATTCTTGTGCATGCCGTATAATGTGCTGCAGTATACTAACTGTACTGTAAATAGATTACTAAGTCGGTTTAGTGTAATGCGGCCCTATCACAGAATGTGAATTCGCGTGTCGATCGAAATTCAGTTTTGCGACGCACTTTTACCTCCTAGAGCGTAACTTTCAAAAGTCTTTCTCCGGTATCGTCAGGGCACAAAAAAGAAGCGAGAGACCAACGTGGCGGAGGGGAAAGACTTGACACACATCTGCCCTTTTGTTACCCGAAGAAGAACAATGGGCCGGTATAATTTCTCATGGTCCGGTAAGAAAAAATTCACTGAGCTCTCCAAACCGTCCGACGGGGGCATTTTGCTTTCTCGTTGAAACGGTACACGTGACCCGTCACGTCAAATTATGTACGTAAACTCAGGCATTGCCAGTAACTCACTTTAAAAAAGGTAATAATGATAGTAAAACGTGGACATACAGTTTAGAAATATTCGTAAAATCTTTCTTTATTGTGAAATTATCGTGTTTTACTTTGTTTTTAGTTTTCATTCAGTCGTGAAATGTTGAAAAGCTGATCGTGGTTACATGTATTGAAGTAAGAATTGAAATTAAATAAATAAGGTACTGAAAAGAAGTACCTACTTCTAGCACTTTTTTCCGTGCTAAATAGCCCTACCTACCTATATTATGAATGGAATTGGAGTGAATTATTACGTAAAGGTTAATTAATGGAGGGTACTTACTTGGATGGTTAGGTACATTTTATAAGTTTAACGGAGGATAGGTGGAGGCACTAACCGAAAAAACAATATTCAAGTACCTCCTGGATAGTTCGCTATCGTTGCCGTGTAAATAACGTCGATTTCTCACGATCAGTTTTCTGATCTCGTTCAAACTTGGAGGGTTGTTAGACATAGGTTTCAGGGAGGTGCCCGATTCATTTTGTAGCGGTTGGTGGAGCAATGACCACTGCGCATGCGCAAGAAGTAAGTAGGTTGACTCACATGGAAACTACAAAAAATTCTACCGATTTTGATGAAATTTTCAGAATTTGTGTAGGTTAGCTCCAAGATGTTCACCTGAAAATGTCATTGCCGTGGAATCAATAGCGCCTAGTTTCTTATGATGTCAATTTCTTAGCACCTTTTTGTCCGATTGTGTTCATACTCGGAGACTATGTGGGCACGCGATTGAGTAAAGTGCCCTCTGAATTTTGTACTGAGTATAACTATTGCGTATTCTGAAAAGTAATGTTGGTTGACACACGTGTAACTCCATGACTTGATGAAATACTCAAGAACTACGTGGGTTTCCTCCTAGATGCTAACCTACCGATTTCCTGTCGTAGAATCAATTGTAGAACGCGAATGCGCAACCATGAATTTCTGTTTAACGCCGATTTGGTCTTAATTGATTCTTTCATCTAATTCTTTACGTCCATGTTAAATAAGTGAGGAAGCTACTCTGCCCACCCGCCTTGGCAGACGTTTTTTATTTTATTAATATATTCATATTATTTTATTAAATTTTTATATTATTTTATTATATTTTTATTTAATTTATCTATTTATTTATTATCGTTAATTTGCTTGTTTACGGTCGTTTAAACGTGATGCCAAGATTTCTGAACCAACAAAGGCTCATATTCGAGTTTTGGTCGAAGCTTCATAAACTCAAGTTCAGTAGTGCGAGAGAACAGCTTCCAATGGCGGACTGTGTACTGTAGACGGACGTATCTTGATACGTAATAAAACAAAATTAGGGGGGTTAGGTTCTGTTTCCTAGGTCAATTAGTTTGAGTAATGGAAATAACCAATAAACATAACAAAAATAAATTGCTCACACAGCACAGTCCATTTATTTGGCCAAAAAGTCTAAACTGAAATGTGTGGCGTTCCTTTGACAAAGCAAAAGAGCATGAGAGTCTTGATATACGAGAATTAGCCAGGGGAATGTATAAAGAGTACCTACCTGCTTTGCATTCAAAACCTCCTACACCAAGTAGCTGATCGAATCAATTTTCAAGTAAATGATATATATTGTAGATTTATATCATGTATTACGTTTACTATGGACACCTGTTGAGAGTAATTCACATTGAGTACAATGTTTCAACAGATTCCATTGAGGTATCAATCTTATCTTACACGTTATGGAGTTAACAAGTGGATATTGTTCTAAAATCTATAGTTTTTACTTGTGTTTGAACGACAGTTGAAGATAACCACATATTGCTGACTCACGACTAATAAATCAGTAGACATTATCTTATTTTATTTATTGCACATTATTTCACCAACAATATGGTCTTCGTATGTGCTCTGCAAACAAACATAGGAATGTGTTTTTATCATTTTAAACTGCTTTAAGAAATGTTCACATTCAATTAAACTGTCCTAATGGCACCTCAAATTTTAAAATATAAATTTTTCATAATTTTTCAAGTGGAAATCCGTTTTGGGGCAATATGAGATGATTTATGGAATATAAGGCTTTTTAAATTAATATGCGTGTTGTGACTTCAACTTTGGTTGCTAAAAACAGCTACCTAGTTAAATTTCCACAGCAACGAATCAGATAATTTTTAAACCTTTATTGAAACTAACCTACCGGACTTGGATGCGACGAACGTTTCCAACTGTTCCATCAACCGGAGCCAGTTTATGCATTGCTGCATACCTTTCATCATAGACTCGTAAAATTCAGGTAATTATGCGTAAAGTTTCACCGCTAAATTATTTTTGGCTAGCTCACCCTTCACTTTACACTTAGACCCAGACGTATTATACCTACTTCTTTTTGTTTGTTCATGGCTTCGAGGAGCAAGTTAGTTTTAATGCATAAGATCAAGATCCCACATCAATGAAAGGGTGTAAATATGCTAGTTGGATATATTCGAGAGAGACGTGTAGTAATTGTGTCTGCAGAATCAGTCCGGTACATTGAGATGTTAGGATGGGAAAACATTGATGTTATTTATTTTATTTTATTTTTATTTTTTTCTTTACTTCAGTTTTCGGGCCTTTAAGGTCTGAATTATCAATTTTATCCCCAAATTTTAGAATATAAGATCTAATGGTTGATGAACTTGATTTTACGAACTTAAGGTTGGAGAATAATTTTTAACATCATTATCACACCCTCTGTTACATATGGAGACGTTTACAAAGGTATCATGCTTCCTTCTACAAACCTCTGCTGATGAATTAAATTTTTCTGTAAAGTATAATCTGGAACATATGTTTACAAACGTATTTTGGAGGGTTTTCACGAAAAACTCGCATTAAGGAGCCATTTTAGGCATATAGCAACAAGGGGTATATTCGGAATCAGCGTGAGATTTCCTATAAGATAGGGCCAAAAAATAATTTTGTCCAGCCAGGATCGCATTTCGGCCCACTGTCTCCGGTAAGACGAAGTATAAGGTGGTATGGTGGAACGAAGACGTAGTTGTTCGAAACCTTCGCCGTCTACGACTGTAGAGTGTCGCCTTTTATTTGGGTGTTGTAATTGATGGATCTATCACCTGGTGAGATCATGCCGATCGAATACGACTAAAATTTTTAAAAATGTCTTGCCATCTTCAACAATATTCAGGATTAACAATATAATAAGTGTATGTTATATATGTGAATATTACATAAATGAATGTTATATATTCGAGCAAATTATTTAAGCAGTGAGTATTAAAATAACTTGGTTGAATAAAATAAGTATAAAATAATGGAGTATAAAATAAGTTGGTTGAATTCTCTATGTTCTACATTGCCTTTTGTAAGATGAATTCACTGAGACCTATTTTTAAAATAAATTACAGTTTACAGAAATGTAAACTGTAATTCGAGCGTTAATTTAGTTGAAGTATGGAATGAAAGTAAGAAAACGCATGACGTATTTCATTAAAAGGCTCTTCACTCCGTCAACAACGGGTTTTCCATTAAGGTGGGTTAGTCAAAGCAAAAGTCAGTCAGTCGAACGTAGAAGTTGACGCGCTTTGGAGAGCCAAAAGCGATTTTCGCACTCCGTTCCATTGAGCGGAAGTGATTGAAGGGAAGACGGGATCTCTATCGCTTAGCAAACATCCGTTCTCGCCGTCTCTACGTCACAGATTTCTCGTCTCGACTGCTTCCAGCGGTAAATCCTTGCCCTCTTCACAACAGTAATTTGTTTACCCAGCACCGGTCGTTTAAAAGGGTTCGCAGACTGTTTTTCTACAGTGTTTCCTGCAAAACTTTTATTGCAATATCAAGAATCATAGTTTAAACTGTGTCGAATTATTTATAAACATACTATTCAGGATGGTTCAAAGGGCACTCATATTCAAGTTTTTGTAAAAACTGTTATAGTCTTTTTCTCCGACGCCCTGTTTTGCTTTTTCCCACTTCCATCCTTTCCTCAATGTTAGTTTAAATTTGTAAAATTTGAAATGAAATAGTTGTGTGGTCAACGAAAACCAAAATGTCTGAGTACAACAAAAAGCTATCACATGAACGGGTCAACAACTTCACTGGACAAGAGATACCAGAACTCACTGATAAACTCTCCTCCATCGAAAAAAAAAAAAAAAAAAAAAAAAATAATAATGATAATAATAATAAATAAATAAAACCGTCGGAAACGAGAAGCTTGCAGTCGGAGCATTCACTAATGATGGACAGGACAGAAGTTAGCATTATTGTTCACACAGCCGACCTGACTTCCCCACAATGTCAACGCCCTAAGATGTAGAGGAGACAATTACAGGGCGAATTAGAAACAGGTCGTGTCGCTTGGTAATTGTAATTTTTCCGATAATGCTAAAATTGGCGCAGCAGTAGGTCTTTTGCTCTTTTAGAACGTACGCGGAAAGATTTTTCGGAAGAACAAATATACTCTCCATTATTTTCCTCCGTGTAGTTTGAACAGTATAAGCATTCATATTGTGGGATTCGTTTTCTATGATATATTCAAATTTATTTATTGTATAAATATATACATATATATATATATATATATATATATATATATATATATATATATATATATATAAATATATACATATAAAACCTTTAAGCAGGGAACACTACAATGTGAAGTCAACCACAACTCGTTGCTCATTGCCTGTGGGATGTTGCCAATGAGTAAAGACGTTGCTGATATCGTAATGCTGCATAAACTAATAAATTGCCCCGCTCTATTAGTGGAAATGTCTATCTTAGTATCATGTCCTTCAGCGAGATCATCTCGGTTTTGTTCAAAGTGCTCTTTCGGTCGAATAACTAGGTACTTAATGAACCGGCCGCTGCACACTGGTCCAGAAAGGATGATTTCCTGGCAAACAGTCCAAGGTCTACCAAATTCAGTGAAAACAGCCATCTTTGATGTTTTTTGACCTTCGGAATCGAGTGGAACCACTCCCAAGCCGATAGGCTCGACCGTTTTCAAAATACACACGATTTTTCGAGAAAAAAATTCAACTTTACTTCAGGTATATTATGTTCGGTGTGGGTATCTATGTTTTCCAGCCTCTTGAATTGAAAGCAATCATTCCCAAGCCAATATTACCAACCGTCACAAAATTATAGCTAATATGAGACGTCTATTTCTGTTTCCATCTCGATTGTTTCTAAAGGTTACGCTAAACCACAATCATCAAAACGCAAATAACTTTTCACACAGTATAATTTCGAATTTCCTCCTTTGAAATAGCACGAGTCATAGCAGAGATGAAAATGTGAAAACCCTGAGAAAGGTAAGGGGCAATTGCTCGAAAACGTGCTCTTTTCTCCGCTGGTAATCGTTATTCAAAACAATTATTGAGCGACCTTGACTAATTCCGATCGCGAGTTCTTATTTATAAACTGGGCTAAGAGCCGAACTTATGAAGTCAGAAAGAACAACTAGATTGCCACTAGTATACGTATAAAATGTTTATGTACGTCAGAACGGTCAATAGAATGAAATTTGAAAATTTGAGAGCCATAAATTGAGCACTTGAAAGAGGAAAATGAAATGAAAATACAACAATCGGATTGTAAAAAGACGGGTGCCGAGAAAAAACAACGAGCAACATTATGACATGAGATTGACAAGAAAGTTTGACAGACAAACCAAAAGGCGAATGAGAAATGTGAAGGGTGACAACTGCTGGCATCAACCAAAAATTATCTGCTCGAAGCCATCAATGATATTAAAATCGAGAATAAATTAGCTCCTCCTTTTTACTTTCCATACTTAACCCGAAGGGTCAAGGGAAAGTCTTGCAATCTCCCTGAAAATTAATTTCTGGGACTCATGCTAGGATGGGTATTTCGTTCAACCTGAACCCATATCTATACGTTTCATAAAAATGTTTGTATGACTGTAAGTATGTATGTATGATTATTATTATTTAAATTCAGGGTCCGTGGGAGGGGTCATTAAGTACATATGTATGTAAGTTTGTATGTATGTATGTAACTCGTGTAGACGATTGCGACCTCACGGCACGACATAAAAAATTCCAATTTTGGGGTTGGATTTCTACACCCAAGAGCCAAGCTACCTACTGTAGAAAAATCAGCTTGAAATGATAATTTTTAAGAGGTTAAAAAAATCAGAATACGTGAAAAAACGTCATTTTTAGCACTTTTTTGAATTTCTCAAAAATGGCTCGAAGGATTTTGATGAAATTCACAGGAGTAACTCCTCTTCTGGGTAGAAATGATATCCCTTACCCCTCATACCCAGGAAAATACTCTGAGGGCGGTAATTAGCAAGAACCCTTCAAAAATAGATTAAAAACGCCGTTTTTTAGCACTTTCTTGACTATTTTCCCAAAAGATACGACCCATCATAATAGCAGCCATCTTTAATGAACACAAGTAGGGAAAGTAGTGTGAACCTCGCACTAGATGTTTAATATAGTAAAAATTTAGGATCAGGCGGGAAACAAGGTGTGGGACAAATCTGATGGAGTGGCCCACATACCGGCACGCCCCAAGCAAAGAACGACTGTCTTTCCCAGTATGATCAATTGTAAGCAAGGCTGACCAATCATCATTTCGGAAATTCAGCATTATATTAGTGACCTCCTATGCAATGAAAACTCGGAAAGTGATTTTTCACTTTTATTACCCCAAATCGGTCATGGAGCCCACTGTGCGCCTTGTCCATTTTATTATGCTTGTAATTGGGCTCACCCGTACTCTTTAACATTAAACCAAATTGGATACATATATTATAATACACATGGACTAAAATGCTCAAAGCTAAATAAATGTTTATATTAATATAATAAATTCTTATTAAAACCGATCTAATATCGCAACTGTTTTCTATCGGTAATTAAACAAAGTTTTTACTGAATCTGCTTTGCTATTGGATTTTTGAAAATTCATTGCCAAATAGAGAAAATCTACTTTTGATGCTGCTATACAAGATAGCATTAGTAGTATGGAAAAAGTGGTAGGTATTGGAGCAAAATTTATCCACCGTGACCGAACATTATGATTTTTCTCAATAAATAGGATCCCTTCCTCTCAGGTGTTTCTCAAATACTTGGTATTGCCGCTCGGCTATGTCCACATCAAGTAAGAGCACACAAATAAAAGAAATAACCCGCTAGCTATAGACTGGTTTTAATCGCAACTATTACACAATCACCGAAGGTGATGCTCTCAGACGCTTGAACGTGGGTTTAGTCTGTTTTAAAATCGCGGAGTTTCAGGAGTTGCATTGCGGTCGTCGGGCGCGAGGTGGTCTCCTATTTTGCAGTGTTTCAAAACAAGACTGCGCCAACCTAGTTGAGAGTCTGCCGCCACTTAGGTTCATTCGACACAGGGAAACGCGTCCATGGGGGGAAATGTCGAATGTAATTTTAAGATCTCCTGCTGTTCGAGCTGAACGTGGTGGAATGTCACTCGACCTTACATTACATAGTTCGCAAAATGTACCTACTCGTAACGAAATTCGTGTAATATAACTCGATAGGCTATGTAGTTATATACTAATTTATTTTTCACCATATGACTTTACCTTGCCTGCATTGATCACTAAAATCCATTGATTTTGAGATTGTTTGGTAGATCAGTAACTCTCAATCGGAAACTTTAGACTTTGCTACGCGTTTTGGCTTATTCTTATAAATAACGATAATTTTTTACCGACCAAGAAAGAGAAAAGCAAAATTCAACCCTCCCTAAAAGTTTGTTCGTTTAAAATTCATTGCACCTAGATTTTTAAAAAATTGTCCATATTCCGCTTGGCTATTGGATCATGGCTTACGAAATTAGGCTCCAAAGTCAAGGACTTAGTTCAATGAATTAACAAATACAACTTGGAGCTCAGTACAACCAACTGTATGGTCTCCACTGTTTGTGTGTCTCGCCCAAATGTTGACTACGAACAGAAAAAATGGTTTCAAACCTCATTACATGGGTTTCGGTTTTAACATGGATATGTTTTTGGGCTGGGGGTCATTCTAAAATTTGCGTAACGACACCAAAATTTGTGACGACCCGGCACTTTAGATTATTATTAACTCGAAGAGTGAAGGCTAGATAGAATTTCTATTGATTTTTCACGTATAACCAATGAGTTACTAGGGAAGAGTAACTCCCATAGTTTTCATAGTTTGTTAATAATTAGTTTCCAAAGAAAACCTTGTTTAGTTACCTGAAACATGGCAAAACCGGTGTAAACATCTTCAACAAAATATTATACTTCAAAACCACGATTTTACCATCATTATGATCAATATTTCGCCTCCTGGTCAGCGGACCCAAACGGGTAATTATATAGACCCTTCACGTCACAATTTTCTGAAAACCAAAATTGAACTCTCTAGGTGATCAAGGGGACAAATAGTCCTGCATGGAACTGGTGGATAGACATACGGGATTATGCGCGCATTAGCTAGTCTTCAAACAACGTTACGCTGCAAATCATCCACGACTATGAATCGCAAAGTTGCTCTGGCATGCTATTGTAGGCTCGTCTGGTGATCGGCTACATTTTTTCCGCTCTTCTAGTTATCGAAACTATACATTGTAATATTGTACTACTGAGGTGACTGACGATTGATAAAGTGATCAATAGAGATGCACTAAGAAAAAAAATTATTATTATCTTTTTTTTTAAACACAGAATCTGTTTTATTAGCCTTGGAATGTCCAACCGAAAACGAAACGTTCTTGTAAAGAGAAAATGTCTTGCAGCAATTTCTGATGGTTTCCGCTTACAACTGAGTCGTTGCTAGGAAAATGGTATTTCGTAATTTTTCATACCACAAAATTCGTTAGCCATTCGTTTGAAAGCTCTCGATTTATCCAACCATATTATGTTAACAACCGAGAAGTGCGTGGCCAACAAGCTGGGTTATCAGCATGGTTATTTGAATAATTGTATACAGACAGGTGATTATTCTCAATAATTGATATTGTGAACATGATTGCAACCCCTGGTTAATTTTTGATGCTTTCATTGAGCTAGTGGTGCGTCGTTGCGCAATAAAACAACAAATAAATAAAACAACTTGACATAGTGGTGATAAGATACACCGCAAAATCTGAGTCATTCCTATATACGGGTTTCTTGGGTTTAGGTGAAACGCATGAGCTAAAACTCATTTTGTGTTTCAGTAATTTCATTCGAAGTATGTAATTAGAGGTAACCGGGGGTCCAAGGGGGCTTGCCCCCTGGTGAGGCGCAGAATAATTATTATATTTTTTTAAAGCAAGTTTGGTAACAGGCTTGAAATCTTGAAGTTAGAGGGAGAATAAAAAATTTAAAAAATAAAAAATCGGAGAAAAAAAAATTGGTGTCAATCAAATAACAATAGAGTTTTTGTTTCGGTTAGGTTATGTGAAACTATGACGTCGATTAACCTCGCAGTGTTTCATAGGGATAAGTTATAAAATATTGGTGTCGTTTAATTTGTGAAAATAATGAGTAGATTCTAATACAGTTTCGATGAAATTCTAAAAATATCTTCAATGAACATACACGAAGATAGAACAGCACGGGAGCCGAGTTTCAAGGTCGCGTTCTTGAACTTGGTCATTACCGGTAGGTGCGGAGTGCGGTTAGGTCGGAGGGGGTCCGCTTAAAAACTCATCAACGTCCAAAGAACCGAAAACATTCTTGGGCGTTGCTGGCTTTGAAATTCAACTCCTGGTTTTATTCGGTACCTATATAAACAATAGTGAGATTCACTGAGGGCATCCGCGATGGTACACATTCCGAAATCGGCATTCAAATTGAGTAAAATTCCAACTAAACAGCTAGAATTCCGAATTTGCTTCTGAGTATACTCAGCTCAGGTTAGTTAGGTAAGGTTACCTATCAGTTTCGGGACGCAATCAGAAATTTTCTCCTAAATCTCGCCTACTTGATATTCTGCAGACACTTGATTCTATATTAAAACGCTGCAAATTATTACATAAAAGTTTATTATTTCTGTATTAGACAGATGATATACGCAGAACACTGGCCGTAATTATTGAGCCCCGCTTATAGTATATTTACTATCAAAACTCAAGGCTTCGCGCTTCCAATATTGAGTTCACTGCATTACAGCACCAGGACTCCATAATTTTAAGCTGTATAGTGAAATTGACTTAAATGAGTTAAATGAATTGAATTGGCTTAAACCTAATATATATATATATATATATATATATATATATATATATATATATATATATATATAGTGAAATTGAGGAACAAAATGATCTATGATTAAGTCAACTTCCTATCAAGTCGAAGGGTTGCATACACTGCATATTGTTTTGAAACTATATTTCTTCCTTGCACATTATTTACAATTAATCTATTTCAGTTGGTTTATTAGAGAAAATAGTCGTTCAACATACAGCGTTGCTGGTGGTTTTAAACGATTATTTGGGATTATATTTATCAATGGCAAGCAAAATATGGAGACTTCAATATTATTTAATTAATCAAAAATTATTTTAGTTATTTGCTTCATTAAACGTGACAAGAGGTGACAACTTAGTATAATAGCCCTTTCCCTCTTAAGTCTTGAAAATATGTCGGTAATCACTTAATTTCTGACGATTAGCTGGTCGATGGTAATCATTACATTTTTGGAGGAAAATAGGAGCTATTTGGGTGCTTCAAAATTTCGTAAACGGAGGGAAGCGGAATTTCGAAAAGCGGGGACTCGCTGGGTATCTATTCTCCTGTCTTGAACTTTAATTTTAAGAGAAAGGAAGGCTGATTTCATTATTTTATTAATTTTCAACGAAAATTTGTAATGTACTTGCTGTACTTGAATTACAATTACAAGCACAAGTAATTGTCCTTGTAATCGCTAGTACTTGTACTTAAGCGGCTTGAAGTCGGAGCAGGTAAAGTAATCATATTTGTACTTTGCAAGTACAGTGAAACTTGGATAATTCGAACCTCAAGGGACCAGTAAAAAACTTCGAATTGACCAAAAATTCGAATTAAAGAAGTTTTTAATAAATTATATTTTAACAAACTACAGTACGAAGTAAAGTACATACAGTAACATTGAATACTGTATTGACCCACAGGATATTGAGCAATAAATATGAAGACACCTGGAATGGTACTGTATTTAACTACCATCATAAAAAACAATCCATTGTCTTTCAAAAAAGGATGATATTTTGGCCTGTTTCCTTGAATTAAGTCTCTCGGCCATTATAAAAGATTCCAACGCATTCAAAGAGTTGAAGTATGAATCACATTAAGTCGGCTTTCAAAAGAACGTCTGTTCTTGCACGTGATTCATAGCGTCAGCTGCACTCGGCACCGGTACTTCTTCTGCTGATGATCGGCGGGAGGGGAAGGGGAGTTATCAGACTGTACAATGGCACTGACTTGCATGCAAACCACACAACGCAAACCTTTTGCCGATTATCGTTAATAAATCGTATTTCCGATAAATTTATTTTGAGTCGCAGCTTAAAATTTATACCTTAATTATCACGCCGAAAATTCGAACTATCGAAAATACAATTCGAATCATCTACGATTTTTTAGCATTGTTTAAATACAAAATGCTAGGGACCAAGAGAAATATTCGAATTAAAGAAGTTCGAATTATCCAGGTTCCACTGTACTTTCAAAGTACTTGAAGCTGTTGAATCACTAATTCCATTCTGCGCCTTTCATTTACATGCCTCTGAAGTGGAAAATTTAAGGTCTAACTATAGTAATTAGTACTGGAGTACATGAGTGCTTTCACCTCTGACCATGACTCTCGGTGCTCAGTGGCTGGTCGCACCATTTCCCCGTTGATGTCTTGTGAAGTCCGTTAGGTTGGGAACCAGCCCAACCCTTTGACATCGTTTTTGGCATCTGGACGGTCGACTGATTCCAAACACCTCCCAATCATCAAAGAGTAATACCGATGACAGTTCGATTTTTCGGGCAACGTTACCTCGGTTTTTTCTCGCGTATCAAAGAACCTACTTTTCGCTGGAAGTATTTTTCCGTTCGACCTCCTTCGGTGCATTTGACTGTAAAATCGCTACCTATTGTGATTACGGTACTGGAAAACAAACAATGTTGGTCTCAGTAGCGTTATGGTTTCCTCAGTATACAACACAATCTATTCTTGCTTCTTCACTACCGTAGATAGGAAAGCTTATATATTTTTACAGTCTCTCATAAATTAATAAAAAATATAACCTTTGTGTTCGTGCGAGAAGTCAGCAAATTTTTGCCTTCTCAAATCAACATTTTTACTTGCTTTTCGCGATTCAGAGCTTGATGATTACTTTTGGTTCTGTTTCTGTGTACTGAATGACTGTCCGTACTAAATCCTTGTCACGCCCAAAACTATATCAAGTTTAGTTCAATTTTGATGAAGTTTTCAAGGATTGCGTGGATTAGCTCTATAATTTTCATTGCCGTCGGATCAATATATAGCAGCTAGTGGGCATAAATTTATTATAGGTAACGTAAATTTGTCAGTTTTTTACGTGAACAGTTTTATTGGAACTGAATGTATGGATACATCATTTAGCAATATTTTCTTTCATAATTCCTGGCAATGATATAGAATTCCAATAAATCAAATCCCTTATTACTTAACAGGTTAGACAACCTAAATTTTTCGCAGTAAAACTGATAAAGCACTGACTAAGTCCAACGGTTTGTTACGCTTGGGTTCTCCTCCGCTGTCATTTCAGTATAGTTTTGTTGACAGTTTCTATTATCAGATCACGATGGATATCATCATTCCGCATATACCCCACAGCGCCAACTACACTTCTCGGAATATTGTGTTATAAGGTACGGATTTTCTTAAAGAAACAATTGAATAACTACATAAATAAATTAATCAAAATGAAATAAATAGAAAACTTAGCATTTTTTAAACGTACTGGCTCAGATTATTCTTCCTCACTGTATCAATTCCAAAAATCTACCTATACTTGAAAAAATACTTTTTGTCGATTATGTGCAGTTCAAGAGCAAACTTAACACTATTTTCCAATAAACCGCACCAGAATACATTTAGCAACTCAATTGCTATATTTGGTTAATTATACGGAACGAAAGTTACTAAGTACCTACCGATGGTGTGATCGATGTCCGCCCATCCTTAGCTCACTCACTATAATTATCTTCGAATCCATTGGGTGGGTTTTCATTCATTTTCCATGGTTATGAGGGTGTGAGGGAATGAGTAGTTGGTTTGGCAAATTTCTCATCAGATTTTATATTGTAATCGCCTACGAAGGCCTCATTAGGGGTTACTAGAGTATTGCGAGATAGTTTGGTAGTTTTAAGAATGTCATCTGACTTTCAAATAACGGTTTTATCACCAGTTAGCATCACCTACTGTTTGGGGATGTATCTGTGTTTGGATCGTTATTTATTTGAGGTATGATATTATATCATGGATTAGAAATGACTAAACAGTACACTATGTACAGAGAATATGATTAAAGTTGGAGCAAAAAGGAGCTACATGGGGATATTACACCGTGTCCCACCAAAAAAAAAAAAATAAAATAAAATAAACAAGCGGTATGAAAACCACCGAATCTATTTTAACTCAGTAGTACGATAAATTCTTTTCCCCAATAGAGAGCAAGAAAATTATGGCTTTACAGAGACTTGGGAACATATTGAACGATTAATCCAATGGAAAAGTTTTCTGTAAGCCGATAGACTACCTGTGGGTAGGTGAGTTGAATAATAGAGGCGCCTGTTGTTGGACGTTGACCACTCGTAGATAAACTTTTTACAATGAATAATACATATTCGTAGGCCTAACATGACTTTTCTCACTGTTGGGACTCCAATAACTGACTGACTCTAACTGAATTGACTGACTTCAATGAAATTAGTGAGCTTCATATGAAGGTTTGAGGAAGGTGAGGGATGATCACTTTGAAGTTAAAAACCCATACAGAGAGAAAGGAGATTGCCTCGGAATTAGAAACCACATTGGTACAGCAAAGGGTAATGCTTTGGGATCAGGGACATCGGTTGGATTCAGGAAGACCCGTCGGAATTAGAAATGCCGTATTGTGAAGAACGAGTTCTTTGGAATTAAAAAAATTTATTCGGTACTGAATACTTCGGAATCGGAGGCGCCAGCTGGCATCAGGAAAATTCCTCAAAATTAGAAACTCCGTATAGAGGAGGAGAGTGCTTCGGATTTTGATACCCCGTTCGGCACTGGATGATACTTCGGAATCAATGAAGGGTAGTACAGGGAAGTAACCACAGAATCAGAGACATGGCTGAGTGACGGAAGGAAAGTGGGTTCGATATAGGATATGGTGAAGTTAAAAAAGACAAATATCAAGAATAGGCACCCGTTATACATGCCATGTGGCAGGCGCATCGAACTAAAACTACATAGTAGTAATAGTTCGATGGGCAAGCATAACTGCACCTCTCCGGGAGAGGTGACTGCGGCGGGTTTGTTACTGCTTTATTGGAACGTTTACTAAAGCAGTGTATTAGTTACATTCACTTCTAGCAAATTTCGAACAGAAAGTCAAACTAGTGCGAAAGCTTAAAAATTCAAGAAAATGCCTACGTCGCTGTCTATGTTGCCTCAATAGTGTCTTGATGGGAAATGACAAATTTACATGGAATGAAAACGGGGGCACGTATGTATGTAATTACACCCCTTCATTCCTTGATAATATTATTATCATAATTAGTCTTAAAATCATGGTAATTATCAAGTCCAGTTGACCTCTCCAACATCTCAATCGCCCCCATTACCGCCGGGAGTGTCACGGGATGATTGGCCCCGATTATTTACCGTCCTCGACTCCGCAGAAGTCGAGTCGGGCGCGGGTTGTGCGGGCCGGAGCCCGCTAATACACCGAGGTGACTCGCCTGAGCCTCACATGCGGGCTTAACCCTCTCGACCCGACCTTACGAAATCGGGTCGTTTCTATTTGCGATCCTATCGCGTGGCTGATTGCCGTCGCCGCTCCCGCGGAATGAGCCGGCGTTAGAAAGTGATAGGACCTCTTTGTGCAAGTGCGGGCCAGGTCAAGTTTACGAGTTGGAAACCAATAGAGTTCAGTCTTGGAAATGACTGGCAGCGGGGTTTCGCTTTCAATCTTGATAACTGACCGGTTGCGTTTAATGTAAAATTAATAGGTTCCTACCGTTCAACCCTTTCTTAATGGGATTTGTTCTCTTATAATTTAACGACTGAACTTAAAAACGAGTTCGTTCTTTTTTTGTGTTCTGTGCATTTAAGGTGACAGTCACTAACCCCACTCCCGAGTGAGGCACACATACTCAGTCACCAAATTTGATAACAATGCACATCGGTATGGACAAAAGCTCTTTTGTATGTGCTCATTACCTCTCAATTTTAAAAATCTAATAAAACCCTTGATGGGAAAAACAAAAGATCATGGATATGTCTAGTAACTACTGCTTATCAGTAGGTACCTACTACACAATTGTATACCAACCACGTAGTGCCTTCTTTTCACAAGATTCCATTATGGTTACAAAACAATATTAGTTTTTAACTTAGCATCAGCATTCCTTGGCACTACAATGGCTTAGAGGACATAAAATGTCGAGGTAAAATGAGAGCATTCCAAAAAGTGGCGAACGATTTTCCTACTATGAAAACTATGGGAGTTACTCTTCCCTAGTAACTCATTGGTTGTACGTGAGAAATCAATAGAAATTCTACCTAGCCTTCACTTTTCGAGTTAATAATAATCTAAAGTGCCGGGTCGTCACAAATTTTGGTGTCGTTACGCAAATTTTAGAATGACCCCCAGCCCAAAAACATATCTATGTTAAAACTTGGAGGGGGGGGGGGATATAAATTACATTGGAGTAGTTAACACACCAAGTTTTATTCAATAAAAAATAAACAAATTAATTAATCAATTATTATAAAATCATGTTCGGCTTATTTTTATGCGATTTTACTGCGTTCAAGGTGCCATAAATGAAAATAAAATAATATGTTAAAACTCTGTGCAAGAATAATTTAATTGTAAAATGAATATTTCCACAAAATAATAGAACCTATTGCCGAAGATTATACTAATTATTAGTGGAAGCCAGGACCACGGTCGAGTTGGAATATACCCACACTATTCCTTGTAACAGTTTCCGACAACAAATTGTAAAATAAAACGTTATCTAACAAGACAGCAATTTCAAAACATGAGCATAAAATGTTATCTCGCGATACAAAAATTTTACCATCGGTGTCTACAGACACTAGCTCCCATTTTAGCGCGAGTTATTGCTTACTGGAAATTAAGTAGTAGCATCACAGAAGTTATGGTTTTTAAAACGTAGAATATGTAACAATGACATTACCGTTCCATGTGATCTCCGGAGCTAATTGTCTATGCTAATCAACCTATGAAGCTAAAACTTACGAAGCTGAAATATAAAAATGGCGAACTTTCGGGACGACTAAAAACTAATCATTCAGTATTGATCATCCTATATCTGCTGAGTGATATCAGACTCTAATTTGTTTGCTACTTTCCAAACCTCTGAAGCTGAAATTTGAAATTGAGAGAGAATCCTTGGACCATCTAGAGATGAATCATGAGTCCGGAGCTCTCTTGATTAGCTGAATGGCCTTCGAAGTTAATTCCTTTGCTATTCAAACTATGAAGCTTAATTTGAAATGGAGGCTTCTTGGTACATCTAGATACAAGTCTTAAGTCTGAAGCTCCCTAGATCAGTTGCGGGATCCGGAACTGATTTCTTTGCTACGCAACCTATGAAACTGAGGTTTGAAATATAGAATTGGACTTTAAAAACGAATCATACGTTTGAAACCCGCTTGATCAGCAGAGTCAGCTCCGGAGCTAATTCCGCTGCTATTCAAACTATGAAGCAGAAATTTGAAGCGGAGGCCTCTACGGAGATCTAGAAACGAATTACAAAGTCTGATGCCCTCAAAATCAGCTGAGTGAGCTCCAAAGCTAATTTCTTTGATATCCAACCTATGAAGCTGAAATTTTAAATAGAAGTCTCTAGGACATTAGGGAACAAATGATAACGTCTGATGCCTCCTAAATTAACTATGTGAGCTCCAGTGCTAATTCTTTGCTATTCAACTTATGAAGCTGAAATTTGAAATAGGAAACCCTTGTTCAAGACTCGTACGTTTCTGATTGTTTGTAAAATTTGGAATGAGACAGTTAAATTTTATAGAAAAAATCTATTATCATAGTATAATTGAGGAGCTTCCGAAAATCGAAAGAAAAATTTTTTCAAGTAAACAGTCACGCCAACGGCATGGGAAAAGCCTTTGGTCCTCCCGTCCTTGCTAGATGGCACCTTGAATAAATGTGTGACCTTTGAATGGACAAGAGATTATGTCCAACAAATCTGATAAGAGTTCAGACGGAGTTCCTATGAAATTTGATTTTTGGACTTAACTGCTTTTCCATGTCAGCTCCTCAATTATGTCCATACATAAATTTACCAAATGTATGTCCTTCATAAAACATCATTTCTGCCTATTTCATTCAAACAGCTTTCAAGCCTTTTCTTATTCTATTTTATTGTTCTGAAAACCTCGTTAATCCGTAAAATTTTAAGCCTCATTTGTGTGGACTACTGGGGTCATGAAAAGTTTGAACATTTGGAAATCGCCTTGGCAGATTCAGGCAACGGTTTGCTTAAAAAACCCCAGAATCATAATGAGGAGGAGGTGAGGATCATTGATGTTAGGATTCAGTTCAAATCTTGCATTTAATAAAAGGTTCGCCCTTAGGCGAGTATATAGCATGAGTATAGCAGAGTATAGGCATTTCTCATTTGTTATCTTAAAATCCGATTCGGCGCTATTGATTGTTTGGACAAAAATCAGTAACAAATCAGGATGATACTGAATTTGTCATTGGTGGAAGGCCTCAGTCCACCCCCCTCCTCCTCCTCCAATCAGATGACCGCGAGGGTCCAGGGGAGCCCGCAGCATTCGCTACACATTGCGTCGGCCACCTTCAAATTATCCTATACTCCCCATATTGGATCTTTTCGGAAAGTTCCCAGCACGATTTTTCAGGAGGTGGAATAAAATGAAGAATTAGCTATATTGTGGAGTGCCTAGACTGTACATATACCACCAAACAGTAATGATAATGTAAGTGGAAAATCATTGAGGATAGTGTAATTCTACGGATATTACATGTAAAATCACACATGATCCCCCTAAAGTGGACTTAGGTAAATGAGATGTTCAAGTATGAGTTCCGGGGTGGACGACTATTCATGAATCGCGGCAATTTGAATAGCGGCATGGGGCTTTAGGTTGAGAGCTGTTGCATAATTTCATTCAACCCCGATAGTTGACCACTGATTCTAATGAGGGTGCCTGAACCCTAACCTTCCCACCCTCAAACTCCAGACCTATTGTGCATGTCCAGGCCCACCCACACTCTCGAATCGCGGTTGAATAACAATATCAACACAAACGCCGGTAGGATTGTGAGGGCGTCGGATAATAGGATAGGGGTTAGAGCTCAAGCTCGGGGCTATGTATTATTATAAGGGCGCCAACGCGGGTCCCGATGCCGCACATACTAACGAGCCCTAAGCCCTTCCCTGTACTCCACATCTGGAGGGGTCAACACCGACGTGGAATCTAGTAGTTAATCGATTATGTCACACCATTCCCATGCAGGGAGATTCCCACTCCTGAACCTCAATACTATCAATTTCTATCTAATAAAGAAGGCCACCTTCCGGACTTATTTTCTACGGAACATCAAGCGTGACTACTTCTTCCGTAGCAACTACATTGTTTACACTTTTACAGTTTTGTCTGTCAGTTAACAGGTCGAGTCAAGTGTGTGGAGTTGGCAGATTAGTTGGTTGTGTCTGTACATCGTATACACATTCTGTATTCTGTGGAGAATCCTGTGTTCTGTGGTGTACACCTGTGCACCACCCTTCCACCCTTACGTATATGTGACACCTAACAGGGTCACTCAACATACAGGTTGAAACTATTGCAATGGTTC